>JAREIS010000005.1:287500-470000 GCA_030060385.1 Muscicapa striata striata | reverse complement strand
CTTACTATCCACCGAGAGACAAGCTGCATTGTCACCATTTTGTATATGGTTTTTGCACCATTTTGTGCAGTGAGATTTGCCGTCCTTCCAGGGGCAAAAAAGAAGTGCTGAGGTCATTCGGCATGGCAGAAAAACATTAATTAGCAGTTAGGTTTCAGAGTGAAGTATTGCTTTGCTGGGATGCCCAGGCTTTACAGCATTTGTGTAAACTTGATCCTGCCCTATTGTGTGTGTGCATTGTGGTGCAGGTTTTAGTTATACACTCGCTGATCTCATTACCAGTTTTCGTAGAGGAGCTCTTTCATTGCGCAAAGTAGACATTAGGAAAGTAGAATTAAGACTGCAGAGCTGATTGTAAAGCTGGTTTAAGTGTTTGGCTGCTTGTCTCAGTTAAGGAAATAACTTCAAACGTAAGGATTCAGGCATGTGAAATAATTGCCATTGTAAGCTCCTTAAGATTCTGATTTTGATTTATGTTACAAAATGTGAGGAAGGTGCTTACATGGGTCAGTCACATTGAATATGATAGACTTGGTGTGTTATAGCTGGTGAAAAAATTTTAACATTGAAGCTGTCAGATACGGAGAATTCAGAGTTATCAATTTGGTCTTCCTTTTTTTCTCTTATGGATAATTGTAGTGCACTGTTCATGGATATAATAGAGAATTGGGGTTATCAAAAATGTGGGTAAGTTTGTGAACAGTGCAATTGTAATTGTTAAAGTTACCTTTGTAGTCTGCAGATTGTGTGCATCTTGCGACTGACTTTCAGAAAACGTTTATCCAGTAGGTGCAGCGGGAGCAAAACAAAGATGATAAAGTGAAATGTGGGCTATATAAACTGATACTTGTTAACTAGAAGGTGATGAAAGTGTATCTGGAAGCCAAACCTATCTGTAGTCAAGTAATACTGTTCTGTGTCAGAAATTGAATGTTCAAGTTAAAAATTAATCTTCATTTTAAAATGCAATAATATGAATTTGGTTTAAGAATACGTATTTGTCTTTCTGTTTATCTGTATTCTTATGGGTTTTGTCTTGGTTCAAGGTAATAGTTATACAGTTCCAGTGGTACCTAGTGGAAGATGTCTCTGCCTGTGGCAGGGAGGGTAACTGGATGAACTTCAAGGTCTCTTCTAACCCAATCTATTCCATGATTCTGCTTCAAGTACTTCTCTGATTTTTTCCCCCTGATAACTGTCTTAGTGGTGGCTGTGTCTGTAGTTCAGTGTAGCAGAAATGGTTTTGGCATAATATCAAAAGTCCAAATTTCTTTTGTTTAAATAATAGTTTTAAAATATAACTGAAGTATGTCACAAATAAGAAATAGAACTCTAAATAGTGATTTCTTGCTTATATGAATAGGATTTAGGCATAAAAATCGTCTTTCTTAGCCCAGGAGTGGTACATAATGCTCTGGTATTGAACACTGGTGTTATGGTTAAGATGCTTAAATGTGCAAATGTTGGGTAAGTCAAAGTTATCGTCCCCATAGTAAACTTGAATTGGTCTCCTTATGGTTATGTAGTTGCATGGTATGCTGTATTGCCAACTCCAAGTATTAAATCATGCCAGTCACTGGAATATCATGAGATTGGCTGAAAATTAATCATGAGATAAACATAATAAATTTAGAGTTCTTTTTACTTCCATTCTAATTTTAAGCTGCCAAACTGTTCATGTCTCATGCTTCTTAGATTTCTTACTTCTTTCTTCCATAATTTTTTTTGTCTTTCTATTTTTTTTTGGACAAGTAAGGAGTAAAACATACCAAGATTTAGAGTAAAGCCAATGGAGTTGAGGATGAGATAGAGCGGACAATTTTTTATCATAATTTCCTACTCTCATAAAATATGTGAGGTGTACTCTATTAAGGAAAAAGTCTAACAAACTGAAAATATATAAAGAATCTTTCTGGAACTGATTAAGTTTTTGTGTCATAAGGTGGCAGAGATATGGTAGTGACAGTTCTTCATCTGTTAGAAGGAAACAGAGAATATAGTTCTGAGTGGCAATCTTCTAAGTTGGCCTCTCTTTTGGTCTATTTTAATGGTTTCTCTGCAGAATCTTACACAGCCAGAGGTTTTTGACATTTGCTGCATGAGATTCAAATTCTTCAAAGGAGAAAAACTTTTCACTGTTATGTTTGGGATGTGAAACATTGGCAGGGAGAATGTGTGCTTTTCTTTTTTCTTGTGTTTGCTTAAAAAGCCTTGGTGGAACATCTTGCAATTGAGCAGAAATAAAAGTTTGTGCCCTTCATATTATGAATAATCTGCATAGTGCTAGGCCGTGCCACTAGATTTTGTTTGGTATGTATTACATACTGTGTGCATGTTCTGTATGATTACCAAGAGCAGTTAATTTTTAAAAATGCTGCTCTATACTCTATCTAAAGTATAATAAACCTCTTTTATGTTACTCTGTCTGCTTATGGATGAGGCTTGGCTATTTGGGAACTTTGCAAATGAGAAAACCTCCCTCTGACCCTCTTCTAGCTTACCCCAGAAAGAAGTGATTGCCTTAGGACTGAGTAGCCTGTGATGGAGTAGCACCACAGAGAGGGCATGGGGAAGCTGCTGCTGAGACATCTCCTGCCTTTCAGTATAGGTGTAGCCCATATACTGTACTATGTGGCACATATACTATAGCTGAAGAGTCCTTCAGAGAGTAAACGGGATCATAACCTTTCTTTTCTTACTTTGAACCCTAAATCAACAAATCAGAGCAAGGCCAATACATGATTCTCTGCAAATGCTCAATAAAATATTGTGGTGCTTGCAGACAGTGACAGCAAACACTTTTGAAATTTAACACTGACAATTTTAAAACCAGGAACAACAGCAAAAAGGCTTAGCCTAGGTCTGTTGTGTCCTCAAGGCAATTGGTTTCCTCAGAGCTCAGGGGTACCCATGGGGTTACAGCAACAGGCTCAGCTTGGGATGAGGGAGGAGCAGGTAACCTGAAGCCCACTGAACTGTGGTAAGGTCCATGCAGAGCATGGGAGAATTCTTGTGGGATGGTGCAGACCTCAGAGTTGGCAAAGTCAGGGTTGAGGATGTTACTGACAGTTGCTCTGTGGCTGAAGCTGTCATTTACCATGTTAACTTGATAGTATTACTTAAAATTATTCATAAGAGAAACTTGAGTGAGCTTTTAGCTGGCGGTTAAGAAAGAAAAAGCATTTGATCACTCTTTTTCTTTCTCAAGTCTTTTTGCTGCTTGGCAGGAGAGGTGAATCTTCATTTTTGCACATTCCTTATAATGAAAGAGACAACAGGGCTTCCAGATTAAAATATTAGGATAGCTGGTTAATCTCTCTCAGTAATTTATATGTGGTGGTAAACGAGTTTCTCCTGTTTGTCATGCAATTCAAATGTTGCTTTTTAAAACCAGTGGGAAAATAGAGAAATCTTTGAGCAAAGTTTTTATCTTGGATAGCCAACACTTTCCTATTAATAAGTGCAAGTGAGACAAAATAACTAGTGCAGCATAGCTAAGGCTTGGGGTAGGGAGAACACTGATGGCTGACAGTGCTTGTCTGTGTGTTTTCACCTGACTGCCTTGGAAGAGCCTGTGTTTATTTGAAGTGGACAAGCCACCACCTTGCTGCATGACAGCCAAGAAGCCAGTGGCAGCATGGACTCCATGTGGGCGTTTGAGTCCAGCAGCTGAGCCAAACTGGGTTGTGCTTTTGGTTAAGAGGGATGTGGGTCTCCACTGGGTTTTTATGGTGGCTGCAGGAGACAAAAGTTAAGTACTCATCCTTCACGAAACACCATGGATCTGCAGAGAAAAGCAGTGTTGCTATTTGTTCTGTTTCCTGCTCTAGATACCTGCTGATGCTTATCCAAGGGCTTGCTTGCCTCAGACCCAGGGGAGAGGCCATTTTTAATTTAGGGCGTGTGACCAGCCCTAAAGTAACCAGCTATGGTTTCTTTAACTGTAAGTTTGTGAGCTCTGCAGCCCTTTGCAAAAGTCTCCTAGCATTTCTGTGCCTCTGTCTCTCACTGAAATGGTGGTGATATGTATGTGATGGGGCACGATCTGAGATTTAGTTAGTTAATATCCATTATTAGATGAGAGATTCTAGAGAATCACTGAATGTTGAATGAATATGTGTTCGCTGTGGAAGAAGAGGCTCCTTCCAAACCCGTGTTTGCTGTGTAACAAGGTCCAGCAGTGCCTTAACTGCTGTGGAGTTTCCTTAGTCCTTATGCTCCAGGGGTTACCAGGAGATATAACACCACAGATACTTGAGCTGTCCTCCTGTCTGCTCTTCTGTTAATTGTGTTTGGAGATAGAAGTTGGAAATAGCAGAGGTCTTGTGATAACATTTGGAGAAGGAAAGAAAAGAGAGTAAAGCCAAACCTGGCCTTATACTTACACTTTTCCATTTGAGGGAGAGGGCAAAGGAAAGGGAATGTTTGGAGGAAGCTGTTTGATTGATTTTCATCTCACATTTCCTACTTCCCTGCAGTACCATTGACTCCATATGAAAACCATCCACTTTCTTAGTGCTCTCTTTGAAAGATGGCACTGTGCTGATGTGTAAAAGAGAGTCGGCTGCTACACTGCAAGTAGAGGGTTTCTGTAATTTTGTAGAGCATGTGACTAGATACAAAGTAGGTGCTTCTTCTTGAAATATACGTCCACAGTCTTGAATAACAGGTTTGAAAGACTTTGGGCATAAAACACTCCCTGTATGCTTGTCTCAGTGTGTTAACAAAGGATAGATTGTCTATTCTTACACTCAATTTGACCAGTAGACTTTCTGTCCTAATTGCAGAAGGCTGTTGCAGTCTGAACATGTTGCTTATTTGCAGTTTTTATCAGTACTTTCTAATTTCTGGTGGTAAGATGTCTGTTTTCGTTTTGTCTCAGCCTGAACAATATCTACAACAACAGCAAAATCAAGTATTGATGAGGCTTTCCTGTGTATTTGCTCTATTAAACAAATATCTTTGGCAACTTCATCCAATTGCCAAAGGACTTTTTTATGTTAATGTTATTTTTTATGTATTTATTCTTGAAAAGTAAATAGCCTATGAGTTCTTGGTTTAATTAGTTCAAGAGTGCTTCCTTTGCATCTCATCTAGTCTTTTCTAGAGGTGGAAAACAAATCTAATAATGTGTCTTAAATGTGAAGAACATAAACATTTTCCATTTGTATCTTGTATGCAACAAGGCAGTTAGTCTTTTTCCCCCCAACAAAGGTCCCTGGTTTGTCTCTACAGACTAGTGACACCAAAAAATGCATCCTATTTCAATTGTTGGCAGCATAAGAAAAAGTCTTACAATTGTGTGCCTGTGACATCCTAGAAGTTTCTGGGGCATGATTTCTTTCTCGCATTTTTTCTAAACCCACAATCTACCAAGGATAAAAATTGTTCTTGTTCTTAGGTTTGATCATGTATATAGAGATGTAAAAAGCAGCAACACCACTATACTGTAAGAAGAGGGCCCCATGAGCTTACATGTGGTTGCTTTTTTCTTTCTGAGGTTGTAGGATTCTCTTTGAGGATGAGTTTTCAAGCATGTATACAAGATGCTTTTAAAACTGACGTTGGCAGTCTTGCTATTATACACCTAAAGAACCTTCTTCCATGGAAAGACAAAAGACTTTCTTTGCAGATACAAATGTCTAGCTTCTTTGCATATGCGGCATTTTTTTTCAAATATTCTTTCAGTCAAATGGACACAGAGGCCTTATGGATGCAGAGAATTACCTTGTGTCCTTTGTTTAGTTTCTGCTAGCTCTCTTTTTGTGCTTGGAACTCAAGTGTGTATTTCATCTGAAGCCTTGATTTTTAACATCCCTTTGTGTAGGTAAAAGAATCCTGGGATAATCTTAGTTTACACATTTTGAAAGAAAAATGCAGCTGTAAGTATGCACTGCGTTAAGGGTCAAGAGGGGTTTTTTTTAAGCTTATGACAGACCTGGAGGGCTTGAAAATCTGTAGGCACAGGAAATGCCTTTCTGTATTAACGTAAAGCAAGGCAGAAAGCTCTCAGGTGGATGAGATGCAGCTGGCAGGATCTGGGGCTTGGAGGGAAGCTAGTGCAAGTTTCTGGACTGTGCTGTCAAGGGATTCCCGTGGGACTTTGGATAAGCTGCTTTGACCGCTCCCTGTAGCAAGATGGGAGCAATGCTGTGGGCTCTTTTGGACCACTGGGCTGCAGAACAAGGGCAGACAAATGCTTGATGTGTGTGCTGTAAGTTATGTGACTCAGCATGGTGCCAAAAAAAAATCCAGCACATATGGAGTGTACTTCATAGGGGAATGTTGAAGCTGCAGGAGTGTCTCAAATCTCTCATTGCTTGAAGTCGCCCAAGTTGGTGCTGTCAGGATATGCTGCCTTGGCTTAGTGGTTTCAGAATCACTTTTCAAAGAGTGGCGCCTAATGTTTGTATTAAAGTATGAGCATAGTATGGATTTTTCTTAAACAAAAAAGCTGCAGGACTCTTGATTAATCTTAGTTCAGCTTTTTTTTTTGTCTATTAGCAAGAGCCATGTTTCTTCTCTTCCAGGAAAATGACTGGTGTGTCCAGCAGAAAACACTCTGGTTTGTGTGAAATCCTTAACTGTCCAGTAAAGATGAAAGAGGGGAGGTGCATGCTGTGCTGTCCCTCATGGAAATACTCTGGTCAGCTGGATGAGTTGTACTGGGTTAGAGTCTGCCCAAAACCTATTTACATGGTTCAGCCTGTGGTGTTTTTTTCATGTACATTAGTTCTAAGCAGGGACTGGAAAAAAGACTTTCGTTCTCCTGGGGGAGAATTGGGAGTATTTCCACTTTTCACAGAAACCTGTTAGACAGGGAAAGAGAAGTAAAGAAGGAATATAAGTAATGTATATATCAGTCTGACTAAACTCTTTAACCACTAAGCAGTTACGCAGAAGTCTGTCTGATCTCCACTTTTTTTTTTTTTTAATGTGTTGCTGCTGTATTTTATGTGTGAATAATGCTGGCAGAAATTCTCAGCTCTCTGGGGAACATGGCTGGAGAAGCACTGAGTTGCGGGAGTTGCAGGGACAAGGTTTTTGCAGGGCTGAGTTGTGAGCTGTATGGCAAAGAGCTTGATGTTATTAAGCCAGAGACTCAGCAGGGTTAGTGGGTAGCTTCAGTGCTGGAGATGGAAACTTTTGGTGACTTCATGACTATGTCATTCCTGAGTGGGGAGGCTAGAGGCTGAAGACTGTAGTTTGGGATTTTTCTGGTAATGTTCTGTGGGATTTTTTGGGATGCAAAGCTATATTTGCATATTTATAAGTAAAGGTAGAAGCCCCCATGTGCTTAGATATTCTAGAAAATCCTCTTGAGTATTTGTTTCTTGCTAATTTTCTGCAGAATTACATGTCTACTCTGCTAAGACATTTTTAAAAACCCCGTTACGTATCTTCTGGAATCTTCGCCTGTGACTTTCACGGCTACAGATCTCTGTCTGGGAAGTGGAAGTAATATTGTTTCCCTGCCCTTACCACAGGGGATTGTTTGGAGAGCAGTGTGTTAAGGAATGGGAGGTGAGATGCTATTACGTGGGAGTCACTTAGAAGTGTCTGTCTAATAGGGTGGTATGCTTGGGGCAGAATGCTCTTTCCCATGACAGTTTTGTCCTCCTTTTGTTTCCCATGTTCATTCTGCTATCTTCTGTCCCAGCTGCAGTTAGCAGGTTCCAGTAATGTACCTTTCAGTGGTAATGCTTTCATTGCTTTGGTCTGTATTGAGGAAGTTTGCCTTTGGTAGTTTACTTTCTCAGCCTCTGTCCTCCATTTGGAAGTGGACAATGGGAGAATAATGGTAATAATAAGGCAGTAATACTGCTTTTTTGCCAGGGTGGGATTTTTTGGGAAAAACATAAAATTTCTTACCTTGTGATAGTATTCATGCCATCTGTGTGCCCAAACCTTCACAATGCATGTAGAGCTATACATGCAGGTTCTCTGGTACAAGCAATTACATTGTGAAGTTAGGGAAAATAGGGGGTTTGATACACTTTTCTGTGCTGTGTGGCTCTGTGTGGAACTAAGCAAAATTTGGCTGAGGCAGGATCTTGGTGTAGCTCTCAAATAGCTAGTTTTCCAGTCTCTTCTTAGCCATGATTGTATTTTTACCTGCCCACTAGACAATGAATTCCTCAAGGGTCTTTCTTGATTTATTTGTTGCAGAAGTTGAAGGGAGGAAGTTAATGACAATATGAGATGTCAGAAGATTAAGCAAACCAGCTTCATATTCAGTATTGGGGATCACAGCTTTGACTGAATCATCACTCCTCAGTGTATGAATACCCTGCATAAGAGAAGCTGTAAATGTAATTTGAGCATAAATGCAAGTTGAACTTTTGAGAAGAGAGTCTAAGGACTCTCTTCAACACAATATAAAAGAAAGGTTTGATATCCAGTTCTCTCCACTAAAGCACTGCTCTGCTTTTCCACTTTGGTGAAGCATTTAGATGGATTTAGGTGGTAAAGCAGGTATTTCTGTATTCAAGTATCAGTTAGCTTCTACCTGTTGTGGTTGCCCTCCCTTAGAAGGGAGTCAGCTTTGGATGCAGAACAGCTATGAATGTAACAAAACTATAAAATTTCTCAGTGTACAGTCTGGGTTAGTCAGTAGAGCTGGAGTAAGTCTGATTTACAGCCATATCACCTGAGCCCAACACAGGTTCTGCAGTGGATATTGAGAGTAATTCTGTATTGCTTTAGCCTGCAGAAAAATGGGATCTATTTTGAATATTTTGTTTACAGGTACAGAGTTAAGGTAGAGTGGTGTTTGGTGCATGTGGATGGTATTCAAGAGTACAAATGAAGTACACACAGGTGTGCTTTAACTGCTCTTGAACAGACTTGCTCAGATCCTAATAAACTGAAGAGTTGTCAGGGTTTTGCTGTGCTGAGTATTTATCCAGTTCTTGGGTTATTCTGTAGCTAGTTTAAGGCAACTTTGGTTTTGTGTTCAGGAGCACAAGTTATACTTGTGGTGGTAAAAGTAACTGTATCCCTTGTTAGAGACAAAAAATAAATGTTTTCTCACGTCTCTTCCCCTTGCTTTCACTCACGCTTGGTGTGTTACAGTAGTGAAAATTGACTTATTTCAGTAAATAAATCAGTAATTTTAAACTGATTTCACTTTATATTGAAGTATAATATTTTGTAACATACTCTCTCTTCACTGAAGCTCACACAAAGGAAGTGCAGTCTGAGCTATCTGCTTGTCATCAAACCTCTTTTGCATCCTACTCCTCCCAGCATTTTCTGCTTCTTTTGTGGAAAACAGATGATGATTTTACATAAGCAGGTTTGCAAACTTGGTAGGTATTTCAGCTATTTTAAGGTTACCTTTCTTGTATTTCTGGCAAATTTCTAATGCAGACAGAATAGCACAACTAAGTCTCTAATTGTCATGGGAAACTGCTATTACAAAAGAAATAATTATCGTAGTTTGTGCAAAACTATGCACAAGCTGTGCATAGTTTTTCATGAACAAGAATGTATCCAACCTTTGTGTGTTTTTGTGGGTAAAAATGTTAGGATTTGAATTTGAGTATTTTTCATGTAAATGCTCACCTGAAACCTATTTGATTAAAAGAGTGGCAAGATTACAGACCTAGCAAGCTAAATATGAAATTAACAAGCCATAGAATTATTCTATGTTAGAAGGCCAGAAATCCATTAAATCCACAACAAACAGGGCATGGAAATGTGGTTTTGCTGTCTCTCATTTTGTCTGCTATAACTGAAAAAACTACATTGTTTTGTGAGTGTGGGTTTTTCTTCACAGTTTTGACCACAGTATTTAATTTCTTTATTTGACCAGTATGACTTTGTATGTCTGCCACTATTTTGCACTAGTTGCAGTATTTATTTATTGTTTTGAATTCACTGTGAAGTTGGGTATTGGTGATTTGATTTACCAGATATCTAATAGGTGGCTCTAAAGGCTAGTTGAAATGTTGGTTAAACCAATCATGATACTAACCTGACAGGTGAAATGTTTAGGATATGATTGATACCAATATGACTTTGTGGCAGTGTAGTGGAGGAAGTGAAACAGGGTGCCTTATCTTGCCCGGAGAACTACTGGTATCTCTAATAAGATGAGCAGTTTGACAGAAATGCTGTTGCATGTTCTGTTTCCTTAACTGTGCTTTCATTTTCTGACTCAAGGGAGTGTTCAGAGGAAGTCTCATCTTGGAGTTTTTGTATCTCTAGGACTGAAGTCTTCTGTGTACTTCAAGCGGGCAAAAGATGGCTGTGGTAATGAAAGGAGTGATCCTGCATTTGGATCAGCCTTGTGATAAACTGGGTCTGGGATGGGGTTTGTTTTTGAAAAAAACCAATTCTTTTGTTTGGAAGTGGGGTCTGCTTTAATGTGGATAAATTCATTGCTCAGTTTATCACATGCCCACAAAAGTGTTGTGAATAGAAGGATGGGGCAAGCAAGAGTAGGGAGAGCCTCTTCTATGCCTAGTACATCATAATTGGTGAGTGTGTAATCCCATGTTTCTGGCCCAAACATATTTATAGTAGAGGATCATGGGTGTGAAACTGGTGAAGCTTTGTGAAGCAGTCTTGTTCTGACTGATGCCTCTTTTGATAAGAACCTGTTTAAGGAGAGCTGCTTTGATCACATGGTTAATCTGTTTAGAGAGTTATTTACCCACTATATTTACCCCCTATATTTGCTTACATTTGAAGTGTTTTCCATGTTCTAGATGCTCTTATTAGAGTTTGTAGGTGTAGTATCATGAAAAGCACATTTAACATATGGTGTGTCTTGAGCATTTGTCTGAAATTAATGCAGTTCACAGTAGCCTTCCACAAAGGGTGATCCCACAGGAATTACGCACTGGAAAATGTTCCATGAAATCTACATTTCCTAATCAGAGAGGAGTTCTTGCTCCATTCCTCCTGTTCTGTTTTTTATGGCATTGTCTTAAACTTTAGTTTTCTACAAAAAAATTATTTTATGTTGAAATCCCTTTTAGAGTGTGTGAAAACTTAAGTAGTGCTGATGTAATTTAAAGATAAATGCCATTAGGTGTTGCTTGACTCAGATGCTGTCTGTGCTGGTAGGAGTTTTACTAGAGGAATGCCACGCAAGTGAATTGAACATCAAGGTGTAGTTAGTGTACCCAGCTGCCTTGGACTAGGGAATTTTTATGAACATATTAAGCATGCATGTCTTACAAATGTCTTAGCTTTTGCTTTGCAAATGTGTCTTCTTAGGAAGGCTAAAAAAATTGTAAACTATCTGGTTGTTTTAGAGATATTTCCCTATTGAAACTACCACTTGTTAAGTATTCACATGTTAAAGGCTTAAATTACCTTTCTTTCGTTGTCCTTCACATAGAAGGAAAAATAGCAAGCAATCCTAATTGCAGAAGTGCTGAAATCTGAACATTTATTTTTGGCAGAGGTCATTATGATGAACAATGATTGAAATGATGCGCAATGACAATTCATATCAATATTTTCTTCTCAATAGGATTTGGAACTGCAGTCTTTTTTTTGTCATTCTTCTTCAGAAAGCGGTATTCTGCTGCATCAAGAATCCCCTCCTGTTGAGCTGGTTGCTGCAGCAAGTCTTTTACTTAAAAAATACAAACAGGAATCAGTATCATCTGAGTGGTGGCAGAGATGCGGGAATGTGGAATGTGTGAAGTGTGGAATGTCCAGTCTTGTTGGAGATTCTGCTCAGCTCCCCAGCTCCATGACACTGTCCCTTGTACTCTGAGGACAACATGCTCCAGAGAAAGGGAATTGGGATCCTCACTGACTATGTCATTTGTGGTGTAAGCTCCTAGTGATAAGCTGTCCTTACCTACAGGGTACTGGAAGTTTTCAGCTGGTGCTTCTGTAGGTCTATGGCATTGCCATCTCGAGCATGAGATGGCATGAGCCAAACCTGAAGCTGAAACTTACATTTAAATTTGGAGTAAAAGAAAACATGTCCTACTTATACACTCTTAGTATTTTAATAAACTTTCACTTTTAGTGTGTTGATTTAACAAACAAAAACTGCTTTAGATCAGAAAGGGAGAAAGGTGTCTTAAATGTACTCTGCTTCCCCAGTGATCACTCTATTCCAGCAACTGGGATTCGATAAACTATGAATGATTTCTTTATCTTGAGAAAGAATTAGCAGGTATCATACTTAACTTGGTTTAAAATGTGAGAGAATAACAGGCCTTATTTAGATTTCTGTCTTTGTAGGGATTCAGAATTGAAACTTGATAGTATCATTGCCACAGAATCCACTGCACTGTTTTTCAGGGATGTTAAAATCGTGATGTTCGGTATTGGCTTAAAAGGGGCAATATTTTTGTCTATTGTTTCAAATGCTAAAATCTGTTGAGTCAATCAGCAGAAATTGCATCTGAGTATTGCTCATTTTTCGTGGTAATGGAAAATGAGTTAAAATATTGTTTTCTTTAAATAAATACTTTTTATTTCTGGAGATAATTGATTGCTGTTTGTGATGTATTGTGAAATTGCTGAGTAGGAAGAAGAGGTAAATGATTGAAGGTAATACACAGCAAAGTGTCCAAGCACTCTGGGAATTCTTGTAAACAGAATTAACAAATCCACCAAATAGATCAGTCTTCATTCCTTTTATTTTCTTTTCTGGAAGCAAACACAATCGAGTGTGACTATCAATGAATCAGACAAACTATGGGCTCCACCTTTCATAACCTGCAGGGCTGAGGCAAGTAAACAGAAGAAACCAAAGGTGGAGGAGAAATAGTAGTCTTGTTCCTGATGCAAAAGGACTGATTCCTGGCTTCCAGATGAGTTTGGAAGAAAATAAACTTGAGTTCAGCAGTCACATTGTATTTCTTGTTTTTATGGATGACTTCTGATTGCTGCTTTTATCAGTTTATTGATTTGTTTTATGTAGTTCATTAAAACCTATAAGAGCACAATACTTGCTGGAGAAACCTAATTTTCTTTCTTGGTGGACCATTGTCTGTTGCCACTAGTTGCAGTGCTTTTCTGCAAGTATCAAGACTGTAAAGTATAATTTTTTAGGTGTAACTGGAAGTCTCTCACAAACTTTGCAGTTCTCAACTCTGGTAACAGGTCAGCTGCTAAGTTATCAACATTTGAAGCATGCTGCTCCAGAGTAAGCTGTGCTGCAGCCATAATACAGAGAGTGGATGAAGAATAACAGGTACCTATAGCTATTTCTGAGTCTTCCTTTATATAAATATGTATGTATTTGCAGATGAAAGTGAAGTTCTGGCAAGGGTCAGAAGCAACATTGACAGGTCCATTTTGTAGTGGGAAAATTACTGCAGTGTTTATTTTATGGTAACGCTTTTTTTTTTTTAAATCAGAACTCTCTTTTGCAAGCACAACATACATATGTAAATTCTAAAAGCATGATTTCTTTTATATTAAAATGCTAGGTATTTTTACCTTTTCTGTGAAATTTTGCCCCCTTAATATTTTTTCAGAGGAGTTAAGGCCACCTCAAATTAAACACTTGCCTACTGAAAGCAGATTTTTACACTCTCAATATTTTTTTTCTTTGTTTAATTTTTCATGATAAAACATTGAAACTACTCATCTGCAGCATTCCTTTCTAACTCCTTTCTAATTCCGTTCTAGTTTTCCTGTCGCCCCTGTGAGACGAAGGATAAAAAAACCCATGTTGTAAATAAAGGCATAGGAGACTTTTTTTTTTCCCCAGCTAAATAAAAACCAGAGTCTAAAACCAATGTATGCATATAGCTGTAAGGACAGGCTCAAACTGGCTTGTGCCATTTCCAGCAGGTGCAGAACTGTGGTCAGACTCTTTGGCAGAGTGTGTGAAGGGCAGAAATTGAGCAGTAGGGGATTGTGCATGTGCTGCTGTCTTTCAGCAGTTATGGGAAAGATTAAAATGTGAAATTCTGACCTAATTGCAGCTAGGGGACAGATGCAAAATACTGAACTTCGAGCTGAAGCTGCCATAGGTCTATAAGCTGAAAACATTTTTTTCTGTATTTTTTTAAGCTGTGAAGTCACAGTTTAAAAATTGGTAGAGGTGATGGAAACTTCTCATCCCTATGTAATGAGGACATATTTCACAAAAAAGTATTGCTGTGAAATGCTGAGGATTGCTTGTAGGTGAAGGCATAGTACCTTAAAGAGGGCTTCAAAGCTGTGCTGACAGAAACAGCATTTCCTGTGGCAGTTTCCTTTTACTCATTTCTGTCTGATTTTTCAGCAAGTGTTTCCTGCTACCTTTGAGGAAGGGAAATTGAAGCCCGTCTTTGTCATTTTAAGTTCCATATGCAGGCTTTTTTCTGGGTGCTCTGCAGGTACAGATGTCAGAGCAGGGCAGGATGCAGCTTCGTGGCTGCCTGAGCAACTGAAGAACTTTGGTAATCTCCAGGCTGTGCATTTCTATTCCTCTACTTGCTGATGTAAGTTGATATTAACAGCACCCCATCAACTTGATCAGGTGACAGGCTTGATGCATGTTTATATGTCACCCAACTTGACTTGCTTTTTATTGTTCTAATCATGAATGATTCAGGACGTATCCTTTCATGCTCAGTTCAGCTCCATGTGATTCTTGAGACATTAAATAAAAGCTGTGTCTTATCAATTCACCAGCCCACAGAGTGGTATGTACATTAGCAAATTGATTTAGAGAAATCTGCCACTCAAGTTTATTGCTTATGCTGCTGTTTGTAGTATTTTTTGCAAAATAGGCAACTAAATTTACTTACAGAACGCTAAATGAACTTGCAGAGGGAAAGTTACATCACTTTATGAGCTTATCTGGGATGTTTGTTAAAAAGGTTGCTAGGAGAGGTGGAGAATGGTACCTGTGGTTATTTGGCTATCTAGTGGTGGTGGTTATATGCAGCTTGTACGTGCATTGCTCAGACTGTATCTCCTAAACATCAGCAATTGGCTTAGTGAAGAGGATCTTTTTTGTTTAGTATCCTGCTTACCACAGAAGGTAAGAAGGTCTTTTCCCTCCACTTGCTTTGACTACAAGGCTTGGCTCTTTGTGTCTTGGTTTCCAAACACCATTCCTTCAGGGCTGAAGAGAAATTACATATTCAAGCCTTGTAGTATTTCCTCCAGTTCTGTAGAACTGGAGTAAGCACTTCCAGACAAAAGTCTGTGATTAAAACAAAACACATTCTTCTTTATGAATGAAGAGTTAATTTTCTGTGAAATACTAAGATTAGCTTTTTTGCTTGCTTTATTCAGAATCATGATATGTTTCATACAGTGTAATAACGTTTTTTTTTGTTCTCACTAATTTGTGAAATGCTTGTTTAGGGTGTGTGCATGTGTTCTTGGTAAGCACTTAATAAACTAGATTGATCTTTTTGGCAAAGGCTGCATTGTGTAGAACAAATTAAACCTGAAATAACAGTTGTTGCAGATTATTTTTCTGAAAGCGTAATTGCATATATTCTTCTTCCTACTGGCTGCTGAAATGGGTTTCCCAATAATGTTTTATTATTCTGGTTTATTTCAACAATACATATATAGTAGTTTTGTTTCCATTCCACTGACAAACCTAGAGCCTCCAGTGGTAATTCTTTACCGGCAATTTTTTATAATTGTAATAACCATGGAACTTTGTGAAATATAGTGGAAATATTTTCCCAAAGTTTATGTGCTATAAATAAAACCCCAATTTTCTTTTTTCCACAGAATAATTTATGTTTTTGTTTTTTTTTCCCAGGAAAAAGGGAGTGCAAATAGATACTTTTGCGCAGCAAATTTATTATGGACTCCCTATCTGTTAAAACATTTCTGAATACTTTAATATCTGGAGTTTATATGACTCTTGCTTCTTTTTTAATCTCCATCAGCGCTAAGAATTTGGACATATGCTCAAATGCTAATTAAGGCACTTGAACATATTTAACCGAGTGCTTATGTCCTATTTTAGCTGTGTGTGGCAAGAGTAAATTGAATTAAACCACTGCGTTTCCATCCTGAAAGGGATTTAGGAGACTAATGGTCCATCACATGCTCCTCTTTTCTTACAACTGATAGCTGTGGAGCCACAGTTGTGCTCCAAGTACCAGCTTTACAGAGCCCCTTCATAGACTAGGTCACCACATGTGGCCTAAGATACAGTCTTGTTTACAGACTTAAAACATTTTTCAGAACTCTTTATAGGTATTTGTGAACTTAAGGTGTCAAGTTTTTGGGTGCATTTAGGAAATAAAGTACCATTTAACTGTCAGGTCAAAAAGATTACATTGTCTGAATCAGAAGCTTGAGCTTTTGCTCTTGTGTTGAATCCCTGCAACAATGCTGAGGGGACTGTTGACTGATAATGGTCCTCATAACTTTACTGAGAATGGATTCTGGCACAGTGATTTTATTATCATTTCTTTGTAGGCTGAAAACAAGAAAAACATTAACATTGTAGTTAATAAATATTTAATCCTCTTCTTTTTAAAAATGATGTCGCATAAGTGGCTATGAAAAGAGATCAAAATTTTTAAAACAGTGTCTTGTGGGTGTCTCCCAAAGGATGCTAACAATGCAAGCTTGCATTACATAAGCAAAAAGGCAATTCAAGCTCAAGCTTTTCCTTTCTGCCTCTCCTTTCTGCCTCTCCTTTCTGCCTTTCCTTCATCTTTTCTGGTTCCAAGCCGGTGTGTTTTTATGCAAAACCAAGCATCTTCTGTGTTCAGGGAAAGGAGTAATAGAAGTGTCGCTGTTTGTTAACAGATTTGACAAACTGTGGCAGCAAAAGCTATCTTTTTTATATTTTGGCATGAACAGTCACCCTTTTATTGGGCCATTAATGCTATTTCAGAGCGTCATGCTGTATCCACAGGCAATAATTTAGCAGTTGTTTATCAGGAGCTTTCATAAAGCTTTGAATAGTATTATAACATTCAGCAACGCTAACAACAGCAGTTCAGAAAACGTGCCAGTTTACATGGGATATCCGTGAATATAGTTGTTCAGGAATGCATGACCCACATAACCTGTAAATGTAATTGGAATTTACAGTGCTGGCATAGGCTGATGGATAGCAGATTAACCATGTGATTCACAGGCTGAGAATATATTGTCCTAAGAAAGAGTCATTAGATGCAATCAGAATTTCAAGTGGTCAGATGAAATTCAAGTATGCTGTTTGCTTTCCTTTCCACTCACTCCCCCCCCATGTTTTTCTTTTTAGGTTGCCCTCTTACTCATTTATTTATTTATTTTATTTCCAGAGCTGGAAAATACTACTTTGATGAATCTGTTCCTCACCCTAAAGCTGTCTGTCTGTTATTCATCAGAAAGCAGGTCGCAGTTCAGTGAGCAGAAGAAAAGATTTTAATAGAAGCTGTGCCAAGGGCTGTAATGCATCATTTTAGGGCCCTAATTACATTACAATGACAAATATCAATGGTGACAACAGCAATAACCTACATCCTTTAATGGCTATGCTGGAAAAGGAGTTTGGGCACTGCGCCATCAGATTAGACTTGGTTTCAAAACACAGGCCATTAGAAGTGTGTGTGTCCACAGCCTTTCTGGCTGATAACTGGAGCCCAGTGGAAAGGCCTGTAAATAAATGAAGCCTCTCTAAAGCCTGGTCCTGTGGGACAGAAGAGCTAAAATTACATGACAGCGGAAACAGCCATGTTTCTGAGGCAACTTTGACTTTCCATGTGAGGAATTGGATGCCTGGTTTTATGAAATCATACTTTTTCCTTCTCCTGGCAGTTAGACTGATCATGAAAAACCCATTGACCTGATGTCTAACAGAAAAAGAAATCTTAAAATGTTGTTCAAATGTAGGGTTTTTAAAAAGTGTGAGTAGAAATGTGGAGTTGTGCTTTACCTTGTTTGCAGCGTAGGCAAAGAAGAATGAGTTTCCAGGCCTCCTCCAGGGATCCTAGGAATAGGTCTACTGAGATGCTAATCTGTGTCTTCAGTACCTACACCTTCAAGCTTCAGGGCAGCCTCTCAAGAAACCCACTCAACTAGCTTCTGGCAGCTACCTCCTTTCTCTTGTATGCTTTAGGGAAGACAATCAAGCCTGCTGCTATGGCATTATCTCCTGCAGTTAATTGTTGAAACAGTTGCAGTATTGAGACAGAGTGTACTTCATATTTACCGTGTGAAAATGTCTGAGTGAGACTCTTCTTGGTACAGCATGTGTACCTTGCTATCATTTGTGCATGTACACAGCATTTTCCTTCATGCCTTCAGACTGCATGTGGTCTCCAAAGACAGGCAGTCTGTACCTCAGTCGTGCTGTGTCTCTGCAGTCTGCTGCTGCTCAGCTGGGCTGTTTCCTTGCTGTCTGAGTTTGGAGGATGATAAAAGGTAACTGTGTGCACAATCATGCAACTGGGGATGCTCTTAGTTAGGGAAGGTGACGACTGTTTTAATAAGGAAAAAATGCAAACACTTTGGCATAGCATGGGCTTTGTTGTGACCGACCTAGCAGAGGAATGCTGCTGAGGAGTATTTCAACATCACTTGAAGCTGTTTTAGCACTTTTTCTTCTCCATAGGCTGAGCTGGATGCTGTCTCCATCAGCTCACTTCCCTGCATACTGCATGAAAGGACTCATTCTGCACTCCAGTGGGATTGATATCAAGAGATTTATTACAGTTGTGTAACTGTGTATATACAGCCACCTGTTTTCAATTACTTACAGCTTTTTAGAAAACTGTTTTTAGTTGAACATTTCTCAGGTTCAGAATCTGCCAGAGGTGAATTTTTGTATAAATCCTGAGCAAATATATTTCAACCATATTTTGGCCAGAAGAGTGGTACAAGACAGACATACTTCTGTTGGGGAGGGGGATGAGAAGTGATAAAAAGAAAAGCATCATAATGGAAACAACTTGAAATATCTATGGTTGAGTACCTTAATTGAGAAGAAATGCCTCAAAGTGAATAAAATTATTTTTGTTGACTAAGCTATATTCTAGCTGAACAGTAATTTCCTCGTTTGATGGGAAAGCCAGTGAAGTTTTACAGCTTGTGTTACCCAGGAGGTCAGATAAGACGATTGTAACAGTCCCTTCTGGCCTTAAAATCTGTGATCTACAGACTTTTTAGAATAAGATGCTGAGCTCCTGCATGGCACTGGAGCTGGTTTTGTACTCAGCTCCTCAGCAGTGCAGTAAAGGTATCCAGCTAATGTAGCTGAGGTAGAAGAGTGGTTTTTTAAAGGCCACCCCCATGGAGCTTTGCAGGGGAAGGTTGTGACAGGCATTTTAAAGATGGGGAGGAGTTGTTTTGCAGCAGAAGAAAGCATGATCTGCCTGTTTTTTTATGAAGGCACATATGTGCGTTAAATAGCAGGTCAGGGTGGCTTCAGCTTATGCCAAGACAGGGGCACTTGGGAACTTTCTGCTCATGTGGAAAATAGAGTGTGTAGTTTTCTCTCTGGCTTTAGGGCACTCAAGAGATTTCTGTAAAAAAAATAGCAGTGTGGCTAGAACCCAAAATTTGGAAATTACTAGATTGATGGTGCTTGAACCACTAAGAACAGGTACTTTACAGCTGTGCCTTGTATTACAGTCTACATTTCCTTAATCAAATAATACTGTATTGGATTGTGCAGCCTTTCTGGCTGAAGCTTAGGTGCACACAGCTTGTCACTCCCTGTGCTCCTCTGTGTAACAAGCAGTTAATAAAATTCCTTGTCAACTAGTGTAGTGAGTGCTGTCTGTTTAAAGGAATATTTAAGTTTTGCCTTGTGGGATATCTGATATTATAGGTGCATTTTAAATTTGTGGATAATTCAGATTTTTGTTTGAACAGAACATACTATAAAGTGTCCTGTAAGCTGAATAGAAAGAAAAGATGTAGTAGACAAATACAAAAAAAATTATGAAAATGCATAAATGTAATGAGATGAGGACTTGCATGAACAGTGAAGACAGTGGGGAGATACATGGATAGTTTAACACAGGAACTGCTATATAAATAGCATAAGGGAATCTAGATGGATTTCAGAGAAGGGAGAAGTATTCCAAAATAGCATGTATTAACTTGTCTGTATCACACAGTATGCACAAGGGGGCAGAGTTAGTTTCACATGTGCTCTTACCTCTTGCAAACCATATCTGTTGGTTACATAGCTCTCGAACTGTAATATTCCTTGAACCCACATTTATTTTGTATGAACGTCTGACTTTTTACTGCTCCTTGTGAGTTTTTCCAATCTATAGATTCTTTTCCGACTGTGTACCATTTAAAAGACAGCATAGCTAAAAGGCTGAAAGGCTTGCTTTTAAAAGAGGGAATGCTAAATTGCATGCTAGTATGTCTTCGTCACATGATTTGTGACTTTGCAAGAGGAAAAGCATTCTGTCCAACTGTACAATGAGGAACTGATCCTGGTTATAATTTATTGTAAGAAAATTATGATTTATGATAGGAAAGTCTGTGTGGCTTTGAATATTCTGCTTCTGGAGCTGTAATTCTTGTGTTGTCTAAACAGATCTACTCTGTATCTATTGATATTTTCAGATTAAATACAAAGAATAAGAATTGATCTCTGGTATGAAAATAAAACATGGTGCATTATTAGTCTATTACTAGACTATTATTAGTTTACGGCTGCCACATGAAAGTAGCTACTACTAACCAGGAGAATAGATAACAGCAGAAGTGTGTTACAAGACTGTAGTACTCCTTTCTGAAATATATGGTAGAAGGATTATCAGTAAGATTGTGTATTTCAAGCTAATGTTCTCATGATATGCACTGTTACAAGTAATGGTGTAGTTGTTTCCTTTGCTTACAATGGCATTGCTATTATTTAAAGTGATCCTTCCTTTTGCGTCGTAGGAGAGAGTTCAGTTTGATACGCAGAATTATGTTTATCTTTTTTGTTACATCTCCTGAAGATTCTGTTCTTTAAATTCCTGTGACTGTGGAATCAAAATTAGTTGCTCTTTGTATCAGTTCTAAATAGTGGTTTTTAAAGGAAAACATTTTATCCAGAAATTACCAGCTTCCTAAGTACATTTGGATCCATGTGCAAATAATTTTGTTATTTGAGAACATCTCTGGGCTGGAGGATGGCCAGAGTTGAAAAAACAAACAAACAAATGTCTCTTTAGGGTTAATGGGGGATAGTCGCATTTATGTAATTGAACTTATTTTTTCTTGTGACTTGCAGGCAGAAATTGTCAAGAGGCTGAATGCTATATGTGCACAAGTCATTCCCTTCCTGTCCCAAGAGGTAGGTAGTCATTTGTACCTTTTTGTATTCTGATATAAATGACTGCGTCATTGTCTCTATCACGGAAGTGGGACTTTGTGTTGAGACTGTTTCCTTATGAATCTCTTGGCACTTGTAGATGACTTTCATTGTGCTGTTATCACTTTAACATCATTATCTTCTTCAAGCCTATTTTAATATAATTTAAATATATTTATGAAATGGAATGTGTTGTAATGTCAAAGCAGAATTTTAGTTTAAATATTTTTCTTTAACGTACAATATAGCTTTTCTTGCAATTATGGTTTTGTGGGTCTGAAATCAAAGACAGCTTGCAAAAGTGCTAGAAAGGCATAATTTGTGCTACATCCTTGGCAATGAACATTAAAGTTCGACAGAAACTTCTGCTTTGGTACATGAATAATGATGTTCAACACAGCAGGCGTAGAAACATAGCTTTTATGTTGGCTTTTTTCTCTCTCTGAAAACCTGATTACTTACTACCTTAAATCCTTTTATGTTTTTGTGTATTTGGGGAATATAAACAGAAAATTGAAACTCACTGTGAGGTAATTTCTCTAACCATTAATTTTCTCCAAATTATGATTTGCTAGTATTATTGTGAGTGCATTGTAGATAATTTAGGAGGCATTGGGATTTGGGGGAGTTGATGGGGAGCTTATGAGGAAGCTTCCAGGCAACTGGTGTGTGTGAAGTAAATAGGAAGTGTGGTTCATTAAAGGAGACCTTGGGAGCATAATGCCTTCCCTCTGAAGGAAAGGGACTGGAGGCTGGGATATGTTGGGGCAGGTTAGTGTGCATCAATTAAGCACATGGTTTCCTTTCAGTACAATATGTAGCTGCGAAGGCAAAACTGGAAGGTGTATTTTTGTGTGTTGCATCTGTAAAGCGTCATTCCTGAGAACATGGTGTGACTTTGTCCTGGCTTTTCGGTTGTTACGTGAAATGCCAGTGCTTTTCAAGAGAGCTGCTCAGCAAATGAGAGGCTGTGTGCTCCATATTGCTGTTAAGGTAATGAGCTTTGTGTGTGCCACGTGTGTGCATGTCTGTATGTGTTTGGGACAGGAATAATGCCATCAAAGCTGCAACCTGACAGTGTTTGTGACTGCCACTGTACTCCCTGCTATTAAAATGGGTTTGTGGAAACTAAACGATGTGAATGTTCTTGCTCCATTGCTGGAGGACCAGAATTAAAGTCCTACACGGATCTAAAACAAGCAGCTGTTTTATACTTTGACTGCTTCAGAATCTCTATAGGTGTAGTAAAATGATTTTATTTGCTGTGCAGAGAAAGCATACCATATATAGACAGCAGGGAAGGATTGAGAGGGGAAGCATAAGAAAGCTTTTCATGTGCCTTGACAGTGCAACTGGCAATGACTTGTTTTTGTAATGTGTTTAGGAAAATCTTAATGATTGTTTGACCTCGTCTAGTAAGACTACATATTTAAATATCTATATTGGCATACACTGATGTGTCAAAAGAGAGCTGAGCTTCAGATTTGAGTATGCTGATAGTCTTGGTTTCTCTCTAATTTATGTCTTTAAAAAGTTAATGTCTTAATGGAAGTCTTTGTTTCACCACCCAGATTAATAGAGAATTGAATTGCAGCATGCTTTTGCTGTTTATGCATTTTACACACAGTCTAATTGTGGAATAGTGGCTGAAAAATGTGATCAGCCTTCTTTATATTGTGCCTGAGGGAAAAATGAACAAAATACAGTGGTTGCATGCACTGATGGCAACATTATTGCCTCATAATAGCACCAGGTTAACTTGTCTTATTGCTTGTTAACTTTGTAAGGAATCAATGGCTTGTGATAACTCACTTAGAAGTAAGAAACTGTGGGCAAAATCACTAGAGATCTTGTGAAAAGAATGCATTTATAATACATCACCCTACTGTGTACTACTGTCTGCTTTGTTTCTGGGGGCAGTCCAGTAATGTATTCAGTAAATTCTCCAGGCCTCAGTCAGTTTTATTGTGCTGTACATCATCTAAGCATATATTTAAAACAAAATTTCTAACCTGCCTAAACACACAGTAAACTGGTACCTTGCTTTTACATTTATTCCAGTTTAGGCAGATTGTAAAAAACAGCACCAAGAAATACAAGCTTCCCATTTTTGTGGGAAGGAGCGATTCTGTGGTCAAAAATGTGAGATGGACCTCAGGGGCAGTGTGTGTTCAATTTCTGTTGCGGATTTGGGTTTCCTTTGTTGCAACAGTCATTTTCCACCTCTGTGTGATATTGTGAGATACCAGTGTGCTCAAAGTAGTTTCTATTGCATAAGATGAAAGGAGTGCCTGCAAGAGTGGGGGTTGTGGTCATTCAGTTAATTTAGTTTCGATCTGCTGCAGTTGGTAGATAGTTCAATGTTCCCATGCTTGAATGACCTAGCCAGTGCAGTGCAATTAATTTTGTGTCTATAGCCATAGACAGTACCTCTGCTAATTGACACTTCTCATCTGAATTTACCAGCTTCAGCAGAGTATGACACTTTCACAACCCTGTGGCTTTCGAGCTGGGGCTGGTTCCTGTCTGCTCAAGGTGGTATGACTGGCTGTTTGCAACCTTTGGCTGTCATTGTGGGCTAAGTGCTGAATGACCTCAAGAGTTGGATACTGGCATTTCTTCAGTGTGTCCGGAGATACATATCACAGTTGCCTTCTTTTGAGTAGACTTTCTGTGTTTATATATATGAAACACATAGAAGCTGCCTGATATACAGCAAATGCTGTAGTTGTGGCAGCTTGGAGCTCAGCACTACTTGTAAAACCTGCTTGAGGAGTAAGGATTGATCTCTGTCAACTTACATGCCTCAATATAAGCATTTTGTAAGGCTGAAGGAGGCTTTAATAAGCTTTTTTGGAAGGTTCACTTTCTGTTCCAACTGCCAGTGAACTAGCTAATAACAAGCTGGATGGATTGTTCTTTAACAGACATCTGCAATTCCCTGTGCACATTAAGGTGGTCAGATACACTTACTAGTGCAATGAAATGCCAAACACTGGCATGCATACATATAAACAAACATCAAAAGAAATTCTACTTGGAGTCTTCTCTTTTCAAATATTTTGATATCAGTTGATGGTTTTTCTTCTAAGAGATTGATGTGGGCCATAATATGCTTGCTCTTCTTTGTACGTCCTTTCCCTAGATGTGTTTCTAAAGTCCTGTAAATTTGAATGAGGATTGTGAGATCCATTATGTAGAAGCAGAGGAGGAGTTCTTACATACTGATCAAGAGGAAAATAGCTTTTGGTCTGAGATGTGAGGTTGAGAAGACAGAATTATTTGCCTCCATCTTAGACTTGCCCCAGACTAAAGCTCAACAGAAAATACAAGGAAACTCTGAGAGATCTGTAATCCTTCTGCCAAGGAATGCATCTCATTAGCAATTTATGCATATATTGCTAATAATGCTCTTACATTTTTCTGAAGTAGCTGTTACATCTTGTCTGAGTTGTGGTGCCTGGATGCAGTGACCCAACTTGCTTTTACAGTGTGTGTTGTACTCCACAGTAAATGTGTATTTGCTTTCCAATTCTCACTACCATTTTTGGCATGGTCTTGTCTCATTATGCTGCCTCTAGATAGGGCTTCCAAGAAGGCCAGTGCTGCAGTTCTTTAGCAAGACCTGTACTTCCTCTAAATATATAATAACAAAATAATACAAGTAAGGAATAGCAGAGGCTGCTTGCTTCTTCAAAGCAAATTTTTCTGTGAGTTTTGCTTTGGATATTGGTGGCAATCCTGAAGACAGGCTGTAATTAGGAGTTTTTAACACTAGTATAATTAATTGTGTCCGTGCCTGAGGGAATTTTGGCTGCTCACTTGCTGTCAGCACAGCTCCCCTGTCATTGGGAGTTGTGGAGAGCTCTGACATGGTATAAAAAACCCGGGAATTTTCCATCATGTTGCAGTGTCTGTGCATAAGCCAGGGCTAGGTGGCAGCTGTGTGGTGAGACAATGTGGTGGTGGAAAAGCCTAGGTTCTTCCTGTGGTCTCTCTAGCTGTTGCTACCCACTGAGACTTAAAAGAAATGGTTTTCCAAAACTAGGCAAGTACAGACACACCACTCATTACTGAATGCAAAAAGAGGAGGAGAAACAAGAGAAGTTACAAAGGAGAAACAGTACTAGTCTGCATGACAGGTGGGGCAGGGTATTAAGCTCATTGCTCTGGCATGTTAAATGCAGTGCAAAATACTGTTTTCCTACATCTGAAAAAGCCCCAGATCTGTGGTTTGCTTGTGTGCACAGAAGAGGGTTACCATTAAATGTGTGTGGAAGTTGAAAGCCTGTGTCTATATTTGGTTGGAGAAAGAGTAATCCTTTTTTATTGTTGCTGTTTTCACTTGGCTTGGCTGTAAATCACTGCATGATCACTTGGTGGATGTGTATGTAACTGCTTGTTACTGGTGTGCTGGCCTGGGAGGGTGTTCAGGCACATGGCAAGTATTGGAACCATCCATCCTTGGGTACCATTTCAGGCTGGGCCAGCCAGCTGCCATCCTGCTCAGTGGGCCCCTGGGCTCCCTGCCCCTCACCTTGGTTTTGGGTTGCAGTGGAACCAGCTGGGCTCCTTCTCTCCGTGTAGAGATCCCCACCTGCTCCTAGAGCCATGGCCTGTAACATGGAGCCCCCATCCCGCCCCAGTTTCAGAAATGCTGTGAGCAGGCAGCTCTTCCAACCCTGCATGGGCTTTCATGTGCCTTTTTTCACTCAAGTGTGTGGTTTTTGTCTGTAACTTGAGGTAGTGCTGGGGTCACTCAAAGCATGCCCCCATGGATGTTTTTGGGAGCTGAGGAGGTGCCTCCTCAGTTGCTGCAATGAGCTGGAAGTGATGGAAAGGCTAATTACATACCATCTATTTTAAGTCTTTTGCATACAAAGCCACTGAAGATTAAATCAATGTTAAAGCAGTTAGCAATGGGAGAGTTTTAATTGTCTCTACTGTGCCTAATTTAGGTTCAATGTAACTGGGCCCTTGGGTTTTCTCCTCTCTGTGAAGCCTTGATCCCAAACCTATTAGAATCAATGAAAGATGGATTGTGTGGCTGGTCTGGCAGAAATCTGGAAGTGAGGTTTTGGTAGTCCACTCTTCACCTTCTCTTTCTCTGACTTAAAAATGAAACACCATTTTCCCAAAATTTCTCTGAGAGCTGTTCTTTATGTGTTTGCTGTAAGGTAACAGAAAACACTCCAGCTCTTATGGAGTTGACTTATTTTCCAAATCCTGGATGCAAATTGAAGTAATTTCTACAATAATTTTGATAGGTTTAGGCTATTTTGTTGATGCCTTAGAAGTTTTTTCTTCCCCTGGGAACAGGGCTTAAGTAAATTGATGTTGGAATAGTACACTCATATATACAAGAACTTTACCTCAGTACAGAAGGCCTGTGAAATGGTAAGAAAGACCATAAACTTCTCAGTAAACGCTTTTGTTTAAAAAAGTAAATATTAAAAAAACTCCTCTTTGTTCTTTTGGGTTTTTGTAATGACTTGATGAAAAATTCCACGGTGTGAATGACTTCTACCAGAAAATAGTGGTGTAATTTTTATAATCACCCTGTTGGCATATAGAATTGTGGGTCACTAGGCTTTCAGCTATATAGCTGATGAAAGCTGTACCTATCCTTAACAAGCTGGAGCTGATAACAAATCAGCTATTCATCATAATCATTATCAGGAACTTGGTGCTTGATTATCATTATTTCCTTTTCTTCTGGTATCTGTGTCAGGGGTACACTAGATTTTTAATTTTCAAATTTTTTTTCTTGAATACCAAGAACATGTTTGCTGATATTCAACCTGCTGTTTAGTCTTTACATTGTCTTCTTATAAGTGGCAGATTTGGTCTATATTTGCACTGTAGTTTTACAAAACTCTGAATGGAACTTCTGTGATTCTGTTTACAGCTACAAAGTAGCATATTCTAGTTGGTCTCCAGTCATTTCCTTCATGTAATTCTTGGCTTAAAAGCAAGCAAACTCTAGAACCAATTTCTTTCTTCCAGGAGTGTTTCTAAATCATGACCTTTATTACTTGTATTTATCTGTTTTTCTTAGTTGGGATCAGAATTTCTTAGTGTCGTTGGTTAGGAATGGCACTCCCCAGTTTAGTGCTCCCACTAAAAGGAAAACCATGCAGCCACTTCCTCCACCACCTTCCTTCATGGGAGAAAAAAAGTCAGAGATTATAGGTTGAGATAAGAGCAAGTTACTGGGAACAGCAATGAGACAAGAAAACAGACAGTAACAGAAACAATGCTAATAACAAAAATGTACAGAGAGAAGATGATGTACAAGCAAAATTGTTCCCCAAGCCCAGGACCAAAACCCAGTGAAAGACAGACACTCCAGCTGCCATGCTTTCCTGGACCAAACCCCATTTGTTTTTAGAAGTCCAACAGCTCCTCATTTTTGCCCGGAATCAATGAGGTGGGGTGGTACAGAAGAGCCCAGACACACCCAAACCTCGTGGCTGCTGCGTAAAGATTAACTCTGTACAGGCCAAAAACAGGACATACAGTTATGGGTGGATTTATTAGGTTTGTTTTTTCTTGCCCTGAGAACTTTTATGCAAGAGGGCTTGTAAGTGAAAATGCGATTTTTGTTTGTGTGTTGTGCTGAGAACTGTGACATCTGAGCCTGACAAGCCACTAAAATATCAGCATCCTTTTTACAGCCCCTCCTTTTAATCCCCTCCCACAGTGGGGCTTAGGGTGCTCCTTGGGGAGTCCTGAAGCTCTTCACCTAACTCCTGTGTGGTGGATTTGGGTTCTTATTTTATTTTATGCAACTTCTTGCTTCTGCTAAGGATGCACAGGAGGAGTTGCTGTACAAGATGGTCTGTACCTTGGCTCCATTCTGCCCCATATACACAGCCATGGGAGGGCAAACTTGAATCTTCAAAGGGGCCTTCTCAACCTTTCCCTTAAACTTTGTGCCAAAAACCGTCTGGATGCTGGTTTTGCTGCAGAACTTTTTTCAGTTTTTGTACCTTTCCAGATAGTCAGGACCTCCCTCCTTTTTCTATTCAACCTATGGCTATAAATCAATGATATCTTGCTCTCAGTGCAGATCACACAACCTACTTGCAGGTCTCCATGACCCCTCCCTGCTCCTATTTGTTCTGTGTCATCCAGGTTCTGTGAGGCTGCCTCTGAAGATTAATTTGCCACTGGTAGAGGTCTGAACAGGCATGGATCTGGTTGCAAGATGAGAACCTTATTTTGTTTGTAGTTGATGTTTTCAAATAAATACCAGTCAGCTTCCAACATACAGCAGTTTTGAATTTACTATGGGAATACAGTTTCACTCAAACTGATACAACCACTGGAGCTTGTAAACTGTGTTGTTAATTAGACCATGTGTTTTTGATGGACTTTTTAAAGCTATTAAAATTTACATGTTGGGGATTGAAATAATTAGTTCTCTTTCACATGTTTGACGGATTTATGAATGTAGTTTTAAATTTTTTTCTTATGGTTGAGCTGCTTTGAAATGTACCTAGGAGGAGAATCTGTATATTCTTCAGTGATGTCGTTGCCATATGCTTGTTGAAAATATATATACCTTTCTTTTCAGAATACTGAGCGGGGTTTATTCATAAAGTTTCCGTGCTGTAGGGAAAGAGGTTTACACTTGAAGTTTGCATTTAAATTCAAAAGCACACTGTACTGATGAACAAAATGAAGACAGTTTCTCATTTAGCTTGTGAAAGAGCTCTTTGGGAAGCAAAGGTGTAATTCCCAGCATGTAATGGCATAAAAATAAAAAGGCTCCCCTTGCCTATATATTTTTGCTTATCAACACACAATGTGACTCTCTATTAGAGACCAGTTACTTCAGATCCTGCATGTCTTAGAAGAGCAAATAAAAACAGTAAAAATAAGAATCTGTGCTTTATAATCTAGAAAACAAATAATTTTATTCTGTTTCTGATCTTCATTTATAGCACCAGCAACAAGTGGTGCAGGCTGTGGAGCGTGCCAAACAAGTGACCATGGCAGAACTGAACGCAATCATTGGGGTATGTGGTCTTTCCATTTTAGCTCTGATAGTGTTTGTAAACAGCTTTTCTTTTTCTTTCTCTCTTGCATGAACTCATTTCCATCAGGTGGGCAAAAGTTGTGGGCAGTGGTGAAGTTCAGTAGCTTGATCTTCATAAAAGCTGGTTACTACCTGAAGACTTTTGCTTGCACTGTGCCAAGAAGACTAATGGGGTAATTAATGTCTGTGTTGTATCTATTCCCCAAGCAGGCTCAGTATTTGTTTTTTCTTTTCTTTTTTTTTTTTTTTTTTTTTAAGTTGTTGTTGTTGTTGTTGTTCTATTTAAGTAACATTGTTTCCTTTGCATACCACCTGCCAGTCTGCTTCTGCAGCCATGGTAACAGGTACCCTTGATATGATGACTTTTTTTCCCATCCCTGCTTCCCACATATTTTTCTGCGTGTTGGTTTGAGACTGAATATTAACAACACTTTTTATTTTAATATAAAAGATAGTTGTTACTTAAAAAAACCCCAAAGAAACCAACCAAAAACCCAAAACCCACCTACTGAACCAACCAACCAAAACACGCCCACTGAAACCAAAACACCCAAACATACAGCCAAAACTAACAGCAGGAAAACCCACCCCCTCTGTGCTTATAGGTGTCCTGCTCTTAGTCATCTATAAATACAGTTGTGTGGAGCCCCTCTTGTAAAACCTTTACTGACAGTGGTATTAGCCCAGTACAGAGATTTTATAGGTGTGGGCAGCCAGAGTGTTTATATTTTATAACTGGAGAAGACAGACATAACAATGAAAGCCCTGGCTGTTCACACTACATAAAATAAAGGTGAGAAGTCATAGCTTAATAACACATTATTCTCTTGTATAATTATGCAGCTGAAGCAAGCAGTTCTTTTAGTTATTCTAATGAAGACACTACAACTATACTTCGTATCTTCCGCGTCCTCCCAAATGCTTTTTCTTTTGTGTATAGATTATACATAAAAGTATTTTTCTTTTTTTATTCAGTGTATCAAACACACTTTGAAATGCTAATTATTCCATTTACTTTCATTAAAATTCAAATTGCTGAATGAAGATGTGGATAAGGGTCGCCGAATAATCAATCTGAAGTGAAGATATTGCCTCAATTATGCCTCTGTCTTTTAACAAGGAAATCAGGACTTTCTGATCATTGCTGACAGTAGTTTAGAGCAGCGGTCTGATTGTAGCTTGTTTTTAATAGGCTGTTTCTAACTCTGTTTTGTATACCTCTGACCACAAGAAAGCACTGGTAGTCAATTAGAAATTATAAATGGAAAAGAGTAACCCTTATTTCCTCTGAAGTGCCCATTAGAAAGAAGGGGGTGAATCAGAGCGCATCGTGTAGAATCATGAAATAACATTTGTTGTATGTCTTTTACGCTCCAGCGGGGAGAGTGGGAAATGAATGATTTCCCAATTAGTTTTCATTACCTAACCAGAAATATTGCCTTTTATTAACGTTCTTTACATAAAGTAAGTAGCTAAAGGTTGGCTTCTTTGTTAGAGCTTTTATGCATATGTGCTGCCTGTGCATCTGTAGCATGTGTATACGTGCATCTGTGGTTTTGTGTGTAGTGCACATGCATATACTTCACAGTCCACCTGTGCACGTTTTTGCCATTCACCTTTGTGTTTGCGTTAGAAAGACTGCAAAAAGGAATTTGAGTCCGAGTAAGGGAAGCAAGCGTACAGTGTATGATGTTACAGATACTGGCCATCACACTAGTTATTTAAATTTATCTTGCTTTCATGAACCACTAAACCACACAAGAGTAAAAGTAAATAGATGAGACACTTGTCTGGGAGCCTGGCAGTAATTCTGTTGGTCTTCCCCCCACCAGACAGAAGTAAATTTTCTTTTCTCTTCCTGTCTGAGTTTGTCTTTTCATGTCAGCTGAAATTCTGTTGTCTCAAACTTCTCTAAGCTATCAGACTTCAGGTTTTTGCATGAAAATTGGCCAGCCCTTGCCTCCTTCACAAGCCTGATTTTTACCTTGCTCTTTTTACAAAGGGAGCCTTTTTTGACTCAGCTGTTTTATGCTGACTTAGGAAATACTGCGTGTTCCTCTTTAATTTTAGAAAAACAGGAGCAATACATTAAAAAAAATGAAATGTAGTGCTCGTTAGGTTTAAAGTGGTCACATGCAGTCTTCTAGAGTTTTAAATTTTTAAAAAATGGAATAAACAGGAATGCAAGTTATCTAATCTAAGTTTAAGATCATGTTGCAAAAATTCCACAAGCGTTATGTCCGCACTTAGAGAGATTTAAAGTCTGAAAATGTAGCGTGGGGCTAAAAAAGTCTTGTGATACTTTATAAAAGGAATGTCAATAAAAATAAAACAAATAACAGAATTGCAAATCATGGCTTTTTAATGTATCTGATTACGTTGTCTTACACTATTTTTCTGTTTAATGAGTCTGAGAGGGTTTGTGTTCTTTTAACCCTGTGGTATTTAAAAACTTACAGTGTTTGTTTAACCCATTGAACTGTGTATCAGACCAAAACAGAAGCAGTATTTGAGTTTTGGGAATAAAATTGTAGCTTAAGTCTCTGTTTTGCAGGTATCCTGTTTGGTTCAGCTTAATCATGCTAAACTGCCTTGCTTCAAACAGGGCAGCTGTGGCTTTTGAGTTAAAAGTGCATGCTACCAGAATGGAGGGTGGCACAAGGAAAAGAACTGAAGGTGCACAGATCATATCTCTCTTTGTGTTTCACATGTACATATTTTTGTATGAATGTGCTCTGATTTAATGGAATCTGATGAAGCACCTTTTAACTTTGCAATATTATTCTATCTTCATTGGTAAATGAACCAAATCACTGATCCGTGCAGTTTAAATGCAAAATACTGAAGTGAGCATGGAACCCAGAGAGACTGCCTGTTCTCCTGACAATAAACTAGTTATGTTTAATGGAATGAAACAGAGTTATAATGACTTCTTCCACAGGTCATGTTCAGTTTAAAACTGTTGATGGGCTTAAACAAGTTAAATATCATCTATCATCTTCTGGAGAGATGCTGTGAGAAAGACTAAACCAAAACTGGGTATATCATAAGCATGCTGCAGGAGGACTGTAAATCTGCAGGCTTCCAGAGTCTACCTCTGGTGTTTGCCATGGGCAGTGTGGTGCAGCATTCTTGCTCAGGGCAGTCTGTAGTGCACATCCAAGCTACTTTCCAGGCTGGGTGTTCCAGGATGAGCAGTGTGATAGATGCAGTTGATCTTGTCATGTGTCGTGCTGCCGTGTTTTCACATGAGAATCTGCAAGATAGCACTGCTGGAAAGGCACACAAATCGTGGCCTTAAATCAGTAGTATGATCTAATTAGGAATGATGTTTTCATTTCCTGTATTAATAAATTGTCTATCTTTCTTAAAATGTTGGGGTTGTTTTCTTTAATCCATTGTACTCTACAATTGGAACATGCTGTGTGAGTGTGGTTACATTTTAATAAGGAAACCAGGGAATTAACTTGGAACTTTTTAATAATTTTATCTGTTTAAAATAGTAGTTTTTCAACTGCTGTTGGGTAGTAAGGCAGAAATGAAAGCTTGTGTACCTGCTTATCACATGGAGAGAGATAAATGTACCAAAAACTTAAGAGCAGGTATGTGATGGTGTTCAAAGAAAATGCAGTTTAGCACAAGAAATGCTGAACCTCAATTTTTAGCAGTGACATTTTAATGATAGGAAGTCTGCAAAATTATTTGCCATCAATTGTGGAGGCAATAACAAGCCTTGGTGGTTTTTCACACCCTCTGTGTTAAGTGCTTTCAGAATGACAGCGTAAACTGTGTTGGAGAACTCCAAGGAAGTAAAACTGATTAAAATGTTCATGCTTGAATGGTGCTGATGGAATAGTTCATTTGGACTTTCTCTACCTCCTGCAGCTCAAGCTGAAATATTAAAATTCAGTGAATTTAAATCTCTCTCCCCTCAGCTCAGGAAAAAAACATTACATTTTAATAGGTTTTAAACTCATAATTCATTGGTTTGGAGCAGCACTATTAAATCTATTTAAATATTACGTGTATTACTAAGGAAATGATTGAAATAATTCTTTTTCTTTACCATTCTATGCATCTGAGTGAAAAAAAGAATGGCTTTGGTTTAATTTTTAAGCAATTTGTTTTATTATGGCACTTTTATTATCTTCTTAAAATAAGCAAATGGCAGTTACTGGAAGAAAGGACTCTTCTGTCTTGTCACACATAATTACTATGTTAAAATGTTTCTTCTTAAATGCACTGTTTGTCACAATTTCTACCCTGTGTTTGAGGCCAAGGTGCTTGTTTGACCTGTCTCAAAAGGTCCATAATTTTTGCTTGCTTTCAAGAGAGTGATTGTTTTACAGCTGTGGAGAACAACAGCTGTTTAGAAAACAGGCCTTTGAAAGCAGTGTGGTGCAGATATGTACACAAAACTTGAAGTGAGCAGTTGGTCTCAGTGCCTGCCATCATTGCTGTGGTGCCTTGTCCAGGGTTGCAGGTGCCCAATGCTGCTTAACATGCAGAGGCATCTCCTGCTCCTCTCAGATGGTGGCTTGTCTCTGGCTCTTGTGTGTGTGTGGGTGCTGTGAGGAGCAGTGAGGGCTTTCCGCTTGAGCCAGGGCACACAGTTTGTATGGAAAAGCTGTTCCTGCCCAAGCATGTGCATTCAGAAATGGTGTATGGGAGGCCAGTTAGAACAAGTGTCTTGTAGCGTGGGGACAGCAGTCACTTGTTCCTCCAGCCTGTCTGTATTGCTCATTCAAGGTGTGTTTAGCAGTGGTTGAAGCTTGAATTCTGAAAAAACAATTTGGTGGTCTGCTGTATATTGTACACAGGTTGTTAAAGTGGGACAGCAGAGGTTGACTTAATATCTCTATGCTTTTATGTTTATTTGTGTACCCTGATGTTGAAATTCACTGCTCCCCATTTAACTACTCTTGTTTGCTGATTTTTTTATTGAGTGGTGATATGATCCTGCAAATATTTTGATCCTGTCTAGTGCCTGAAATTGATTTTCAGGCTTTTGGGTGAGTGCTTTTGGTTTTGACTTATTCACCTGTAGTCTGAGTAGCTTAAAGACACCCTCTCTTTTGGTTGCAAAGCGGTGTTTTCAAGGACTTTGTTGTTTTGTTCCCTTTTTCCCATGTGCCAGCCTCAGAGAGAACCTTGAAGGTGAAGCCTAATCTAAATACATCTGTTCTATATGTAGTGCCTTCATTTAAAGAAACTGAAAATGGTCTTTTTAGAGATTTTGGAGGGAATTAATTGGAATGTAAATAATTTCCAGGTTCCGGATTTCTGAGGATGGGTTTTAAATACTGTTGCTAGACTTCAAGTGGCTGCCACTGTCTTCTACTTTTTCATGATCTTCTGTCTCTTTTCAGAAGCTGTGGTAGCTATCTGAATTTATATTGGTCTGTTACTGTATGAGCAGTCAGTAGCATTGCACTGTGAAGAGCTGACCACTTACAGCATCTCACTGCCAATATGCTGGTGCCAGAGGCCCTTGCTCGTTATGCTTAAGTAAATGCATATGACATGAGTGTTACAGCTTGCACACTCCATCTCATCAGACAGAAGAGCTGACTTTGGCCTCCATGTTTCTCAAGGTTTTACAAATCCTGGTATCAAAGCTCTGTGACCACTGTATCTTTTTTGATTTTAAATTAGGGTTAATCAGTGCAGGTATAAAGAGTCCTGTGGAGAATATTTGTGAAATTCTGTAGTATGAACAAATGCAATATTTTATTTATGACTTATATTTGTATGGTTTCACTTCACGCACTGTAGAAAGCAGACAGTACTGTTGCCAGGAGGGTCTATACTCCAGTAAGTGGAAGCTGTTGCCAACCAAATACAGATGTGTTGTATTCCATCTTGGTCTGTTATATGCTTTATATTGCCTTCAGTGATAGCCTTGTGCCAGTTCTCTGGAAAAAAAAGAAGTCGTCCGTTTGGTTTTAAAGTATTGAGAGGGCAGGGATCTTCCAAAACCACTTGATTGTAAAATCAGCCATGTTTATGTGCTCAGTGACAGTGCTGTCTATTTAAATAGGTACCCTTACTGTACAGTATGGCCTAAAGGTGGGTGCTATTGTATCATGGTTTCATACTATAAGAGTTCCGGTACCCCTAAACAAGGTCATTTATTTGCCACCTACACTTTTTCCCAACCACACTTTGTGGGCTGGTGCCTACAGCAATGAGTGATGACCAGGGCTGTATTATAGAGTGGATCAGTTGAATGTTTGCCTTGCTTCAGATGCGTGGATAGTACTTTTCGTGTCTTCAGTTTTAATGCAGGACCAGAAAAAGGGTCCAGTGCTTAACTGGGATGGACACTAAAGTACTGCATAAGTAGAGTATTTCTGCATGTTAAGTCCATCCATGAAGAATTTGAGAGGTTTTAAATTCTTATGTTGTCTGATACTTCAAAATGTTTGATTTTTATTAGCAAGACAGTTACTTGCTTATTGCTTGGTGTTTTTCACAGTCGTATCCTTGGGTATATGAATGCATCACAAAACTGATGAACTAACTCAGGGAATGTTTGTGGAACAGGGGAGGACTGCTTTTCATTTTATACCTTTTAAAGCAGCTAAGGCAAAAAGAACAAGTGGTCCTTCCACAGCCTTGGGGCTGCAGCTTAAATCCAGGTGATTTGATCCTTGTTGAGACCTTCCTTTATCAAAGCTGCTGTAACTGGGAAACTGCACTAGGGCAAAATAATTCACTTCAAGTTTCAGTTACCTAGCTAATGGGCACTACATTAAAGAGACAGAGCACTACATCTCCCAGTGAAATCTGCTTGGAGAGAGGTAATGGTATCCACGTGTCCTAACACTTGTGGGAAGAGGCTACTCACCTCCAAGAGGAGTAGGCATTAGAGTCCTCTGCACAGGACTACAGCTGCACCAGAAATGGCCATATTTAAAGGCACAGAATAGGTTGGGAAGAATGGATCAGTCTGTGCAACCTACGTTTTTATTCCAAGGAAAGACATAACATAACACTGCTGAAACATAACACAGTGTGTACTTGTGTGCTGTAAGCATAATGAAATATGGTGTTAGCACTTGGGAGTTAAGGAACTTCTGCTTCTCAGTAATTGCTGTGTAGAAATTTGACTTGGTAAGGATTGACTTGATCAGATGCATTAGACAACTATATCTGTGAGATGCATAACGTGCATCTATTTTATGCTGGTGTTACATGGTTCTAAAACCATACTTTGTGAGGAATCTTAGAATTGAGTTATAGTTGCCACATTTAAAAGCTCTGGTAATAGAATTGCTTATAGATTTAGCCACTTGAATCTTTCTCTGACCACTGCCATTGCTTAACTTCTAGCTTTTACTGTTTGATTTGTGGTACATCTTAGATAGTAACTTTTTCACTTTTAGCCCAGGGTTTCAGAAACTTTCTATGGTGGTGACTCTAGATGATTATTTAGAAGTCTGCTGGGAAAAGCACAGATATTACTTTCATTTCTAGAGGAAAGGACCAAAATTTACAAGGTCCCAACAGAAATGCTGTCTTTTTACTGTTAGTCCAGAGGAGATAAAGAAACAGCTCTTCCCAGTGTCCATGTATAGGACATTAGTGGAACATTTGCTAAATAAGGTACCTGAACTGGTGTGCACCTACTTAGCCAGAGGTTAATTTTGCCATCTGTTTATATGTAGCAGAAAACACCTATTTGCTGCCATTGTTATTTGTTGCAGTGGTCTTTGTGAAAGGATTTTGAAGCAGAGGTTTCTCATGGCAAGACCTTTACCTTACTATTTGTGCTTTCTGCCTTCTCTGGCAGATGTGGATTTTCTTTCCCTTAGAAATTGATGGGGTAGAAGGAAAAAGAGAGTTGTAAGTTGTGTGATTTATGTAGGAATTTCTGCCCTTTATTAATTTATAATAGTGATTCTGAAGAGTCTAATTCTTCCTCCGTTCACCTCTAGTGTGAAGTTGAGGTGAAGTCCTGCAATCAGAAAGAACTACTGAACTCTAATATTCTGTGGGAAGGTGAACTTAGCCTCTTGCAGAGGACTAGGTTTTTCCCTTTTTAAGGTTCTGTCCAATTTTTGGCCATGATTCTTTTATTTGTTAGTAGGCTGTATTAATTTTTTGTCCTCTGTCTATGCTGCTTCACTGAGTAAAAAACAGTTGTAAGAGTGGAAGGCAGGACAAGTGGTGAAACATGTATCCTGACAGATGTTCCCATATATATGATTAAGAACGGAAATGTGCTCTGCATATATTGCCTTTCATCCCACAATATGATTTGGGGGATGACTTTTTGTTCCTAGATCACTTAAAAGATCTTTGAAGCAATTTGTAGAGATATGATTCTGATGGTTTCTTTGTTATTTATGTAGGAGCTCTAAATGCTCCTCTTCTGATTAATGACAGCTATTGATTTTCATTCCTTCCCCCCACAGTTTCCTCTGTAAAACTTGCTTTCCTTCTGTGGAATCAGCATCCTCAAAGAGAGAAATTGCTGAATCTTAGAGATCAAGTAGCCTGGAGTTTGATTAAAAGAAAAAAAAGCATTATTACTATTATTATTTTCTCTCTTTTTAAAATCATGTTTCATTCTTATTCCTAGATTTTTAAAGTCTGCCTTAATTCCCCTTTGTGAACAGACACATCCAGATTTCTAGTAGATCACTTGGATCTGAGCGTTTATTTTCCACTAATTGCCAATACATTTCATAGAATCAGAGAATTTTTTTATGGTGGAAAATATTTCTAAGATCATTGAGTCCAACCATTAGACCAGCACCACTGTGTTCACAATTAAGCTGTGTTCCCAGGTGCCACCTCCAAAAGTTTTTCTGAGTGCTTCCAGCTGTGGTGGTTCCACCACCTCCCTGGGAGGCTTGTTCCAATGCATGACCATGTTTTCAGTGAAGAGGATTTTACTGATATCCTCCCTTGGCACAACTTGAGGCCATTTCCTCTCATCCAGGTTTCCTGGGAGAAGAGACTGACTCCCTCTGCGCTAGAGCCTCCTCTCAGGCTGTTGTAGACAGTGATAATGTCTCCTGAGCCTCCTTTTCTCCAGTCCAAACAGCCCCAGCTGCCTCAGCCACTTCTCACAGGACTGGTGCTCCAGACCCTTCACCTGCTCCGTTTTCCTTCTCTGGGCACACTCCAGCACCTCCAAGTCTTTCCTGAACTGAGGGCCCCAGAACTGGACACAGCTCTCCAGGTGTGGCCTCACCAGTGGGAGCACAGGGCAGTGATCCGTTCCCTGGTCCTGCTGGCCACACTATTATTGATCCAGGCCAGGATGCTACTGGCTTTCCTGGCCACCATGCTGTCAACCAGCACTCCTAGGTCTTTTTCCACCAGTCAGCTCTCCAGACACTCTGTCTCCAGCCTGCAGCACTGCATGGGGCTGTTGTTGAACCTTATGCTGTTAGCCTTGGCTCAAAGATCCAGTCCAGAACCCTCAGTACAGCCTTCCTGCCCAACATGGTGTCATCTGCCACTCATCTGTCACATTGACTGAGGGGACACTCAGTCCCCGTGTCCAGACTGTCACTAAGAAGTTCAGCAGAGCTATCTTCAGCACTGAGCCTTGGGCTGCCAGCTGTGACTCTGTTCACCAGCACTGTGGGCCCAACCATGCAGTCAGTTTATACCCAGCAGAGAGTGCACTCCTCCATACCATGGGAAGCCAGTTTCTCCTGTTGTCTCCCTCCTCACTACTGTCAGAAAATTGTCTTCCAGGAACCTCCTGGACTGTTTCCTCTCTCTTATGTTGTATTTCCAGCAAACATCTTGTAAGTTGAAATCCCTTATGAGAGAAAGGGCCTCTCATTGGTTCTGAGAGTTCTGCCAGCTGCTTACAGACTATTTAATCTGCTTCTTCGTCTTGGTGGTCTATAGCAAGATTCCCACCAGGATATTTCCTTTTACTCTGGGCACTGTAATAATTTTCAAAATTCTCACTCTCCCTTAAAAGAGTAAGGGTAGTAGTTTGTTCTACTCTACATCAGTAGCACTGTTTCTTTATGCAAATCCATTATATGGTATAGATCCATGAATCTCCAGAACCATTCCACTGGAGGAACTGCTATATGACTCTCTTTGTAGGCTGTTTTGCTGTCTTGTATCGTAACATCAGAATTTTTTTTTCTTTATTAAATATCTGCCAGCAGAGAGAACAGTACAAAGGAAGCACAAACAGTGCGGATCACATCAAGGGTGCGATAAATAAAAATTCATGTAATCTTAAATACATTCATAACTGTATGTGCCAAAAAATTGCCTTTGCTGGTTTTCAAACCACTGACATTGATATTGTGTACTCTTGAGCCATTGCTTTTATGTCTTTGTTTCCTCTTCTTCTTGGGTTCTGATTTGTCTTTGTGCTATCTTACTAATGATTCACTCTGAGCAACCAACCACATCACTTAACTCATTTCAAACAAACAGTGAAGCTATTTGATTCCGATTTTTTGAGGTAGTAGTATGTTCAGGTTGTTTGAGTAATGGCTGTGACTTTTCAGGGTCTGCAAGAGGGAAAGTGGTAGATTAGTGCAACAGAGAGCTTCTTGGAAAGTATCCAGTAGAAACTTGAACCTCTTCCAGGAAAATAGGCTTTGAATGTGCTGACTATAACAAGAGAGCATTCAAGGCTAATTTGTTAGTGGGTTTGTTATCACATTTTACTTAAAAGTTGATCTCTTAAGATGTGTTGGGAAAAGAATTAAGCTAAACATCAACATTTAGAATGACGGTTCTAAAAATTAGTGTTACCCACATAAATACCTTCAGAAAATCCTTTTTACCTATTTGTGTAGATGTGACCTTGGAGGTATTTTTTTCTTACTCTAGATGGCCTAGAAGAATACGGAGAAAAGAAAATAGCATTATTAGCAGCCAGATGTTGTCTTTATTTGACATGTGTTAATGTGTTTTGAAAGCTTTATTTCAGTTTTTACTACTCAGCTGATTTAAATTAACATCTTCTTAAACTTACTACTGAAAAGAATGCAGTCTTCTTTTTTGACTTCTTTCTGATTGCTGTGTTTACCCTGTGGTCTTACATTTTGTGTGTGTTGAATGCTCCTTAAAAATACTGCAATCTATTTTGTAGTTTCATAGGGTGTATTTCTTGGTAGCTAACTGCTCTTGCTTTTATTTTCAAGTAATTCTGGAAAATTTACAGCATCATAAAGTCTGCCTTTCCAAGTTTTCACCTATTACCCATTAATGCTGAAGATGTATGCTTGACTTTGCGCATACTGTAGTCAATGTTGATGGGATTGTCTGAAATTAACCACATGCTACACATGCTAAGAGTTCATAAATAACATGACCAAAGATAACAAATTAAAGAGAAGATGGAGAAGGGGAAGAGAAGGCATTACAGCAACTTCAAAAAAATTATGTGCTTACTCAGTTGGCTCATTTTCAGGCTTTCCTTGCAAATTTTTAAATTGTGTCAGATTTTATGATTTAAATTCATGCTACAGGCAGAAACAAATGTGAACCTTCTTCCATAGTGGAATATTTCTTTGTGTGGAGAGTAGCTATCAGTTGTCTTACTCCTTCATAACTTTGGCATTTTGATGATAGAGGAGATCCCCTTTTTTACCACTTTGTAGCAGTAATGTGATTGCCCAGTGGGCTAAGGAATTTCCCATTTTTATATAACTTTCCATTTAAAGAAATAGCTGCATGTAGGCCACCTCATACTCACCAGTGATGTCCATAAGCAATGGAAAACCAAGGTCAAGCTGTCATTGTGTGGGTATTTGAATACAGTAATAGTTTTGAAAAGTTTGGAAATGGCAGTCAGAGATGTCACTTAGTCTTTCCCTTCTTGACTAAGCCTATTGGCAAACAGCAGTAATTATGTGATTATATACTTCTATTTCTTTTTCAGCTTCTGTATTTTGAGAGCAAAAGCCTATCCAGTGTTTGCTTCCTTTCTGGTTTTGGACGAGTGCCTCATTTTTGGTGTTCAGCATTGCTCCTTGTAGTGGAGGAGGTCGCAGTCTTTCCCATACCAATGCAGTCCTAGTCCACGAGCCTCCTTCCGTTGTTGAAATTTTACTCCCACCCCATCTACCAGCATGCAGCAATATTATCCATGTGTGGCACAGGCTTGTGAGGCTATGCTGGAATTTTTGGTGTTAGCTTAAACTTACATAACAATCTACTTTTCATACCAAAGCATTTTCTTTGTGCTGTTGCAGTTGTGACTTAATGACACCAAAATTCTGCTATATCAGTGAATGACACTTTGTCACTTCTGAGGCCATGTTCTTAGCAGATTTCAGGTTCCCATTACTTTTAATGGAAGAGCTTGGTCTCTTCAGAAAAGTTCTCTCTGGCAGGAAGGGTTTGGGTTTGGTTTTTTAATTCCCCACTCTCTGCAGTTATGTTGAGAGCTCTCTGCAATTCAAATTGCAGTGAAAACACATCGATTCTTGGCCAAGGGGGACTGGGGCAGTCCCGCTGTTCTGGGTGATTTCAAGCTGCTAGGCTACTACTCCTAAAGACCATATTACATCTGAGAGTCATTAAAGATATTCAGTACATCCCAGCTTCAGACTGTGCTGTTGTCTTGCTGAGCTATGTATAGAGTTTCCCAACAAAGAGCAGTAAAAAAGAGTAATACATTCACAGTGTGGTTTTCTTCCAGATCTTTGGAAGCCATCCTATATCAATAGAGGAGGTCATATAATGCAAATTGGGCAGGTCAGTAGGCAGATCTATATGGATTGTACAGTAGTGGTAATGAGTGCTCCTCTGTGGTTGACAGTGTAGTAGTTAACAAGGGGAAAGCTCACTGTTGATATTCTCTGTCTCTTCTCAAAGTCTTTGCTTTAAGCCACTGGTAGATTCAGACCAAGATCTTCATGCAGTGGTTTATAGCACATTCTCAAATAGGAATCGGAAATTGCTTGTTCAAAACCAGGTAGTAGGACACAGATTATTTTGTTCATCCCTTTTCTTTTGCTCGTTCTTCTCCTCCCTCCCCAAGTCAGGCATGCCAGATTTTTGTAAGGCAGCCCTGTTCAAACCCTGAAGCTAAACAATACGCTATTTTCTCTTGCTTTGTTTCATTAATTTAATACTCTGAAGAATGAAGCATACGGCCTGCCGTAAGAGCATCAAGCAAGCAAAATGGGTTTGATGCGTCTTACTAGAAGGAATACCTGCTGGAATGACATGAATTCACAAGCAGGAAAAAGATTTAGCCTTTCCTTCTTCTTCCACTTGGAAGAATGTTCTTTCTGGGTTTTTGATTGGTTGGTTTTGATTTTGGTGTCCACCTCCCGCCCACTTTTGTATTTTTATACCCCCATAGATTTCTTGTAGATTATTACCCTCTTTTCCCTGGCATTGGGTTAGATGGTGTGTGTGTGTGCCACTGCCAGTCTGATTCCACTGCATGAAGTTTATTTCCAAGCAGAAGAATCTGTACTTTCAGGGTGGGGTGTCAAGGGAGGTATGTGTGCAGTGTGCCACCAGGGTTATCTAGTGTGCTGTAACTTGCAGTCTTTTCCTTTCAGCTCACTCTTATGCAAGTAAGGGCTCAAATCTTAGAAGTTTAAAGTGGAATGGTTTTATGCAAAGCAAGTTAAGTTTTTATTTCTTCTGTAGTCCTGTGTACAGACATGCAGATGGGAGAGAACAATCCTGGAGGACTTGGGATTTGACTTACCCTGAGCAATAGGTGCTCGAAAATGAAAAGAAAATTTCAGGGGTAATCTGAAATTAGAAAACAGAAATTAGTTGGATGGTTGGTTAGTGTGTAAGCCTTAGACCTAAACAATTCTCTCTTGGGATATATTTAACTAAACTTTTTCACGTGTTTGGTTTTTGTTGTTTGATTTATCAGGGTTTTTTTTCTGCTGTCTTCCCAACGAATAGCAACAGTCTATCTACCCCACAGTGGTTAGTATAGCACAGAGCTTGATGCAGCCCTGGTTGAGGTCAAGCACTCCAATTCAAACCTCTCAAGGGCTTTCTCTATGTGTTGCCAGTGTACTGGTAAAAATGACTTTAAACTCTTGTCAGTGCAGTTACTGGTGCATGCATCACAGTCCCAGTCAAATAAACCTGTCACAACACAGAGTCAGCAGCTAGAGAAGAGTACAAGGGCAGGCCTCTAGCTTTTCATTCGAGCATCACTAAACGTGCACAGAGTGCCCAATTATTTCAGCATTATTGAGCAAGCCTACAGGAGGACCCAAGCCTAGCTACATTAGATTTTCTTTAGTAATTTGCTCAAGTACCGCTGAGGACACTTAAAGGGCTTAAAACGGTGGCTGCAACCAGTTTCCTTTTCTGGATTGTTAATTCAGGTTTTCTCTTTCAAATTAACTTTCACTGCATGCTGTGCAATAGCGCTGGGAGAACTGTTTAACACTAATTTTCTCAATTTTCAGCTTTTTTTTCATCATATAACTGCTTTTACAGTTACATATGTTTTGATTAGATGTGTACATGGTGCATTTCTACTAAAAAGAGAAAATAATAATACATCTGTTAAAAAAATCACCAAAACGGTAACATTCATTAGCTTTTTTTTTTTTTAATTTAAAAATTTTTGTCATTGTTTTTTTCCAGTTCAGTCTGAGTTTTACCAAATATGTTGTGTCCAAACATCTGGACATTTTTAAGGCACCAGAATGATTATGAGCATTGATATCTTGGATCAATCAGATGCATTGATTGATGTAATCAGTCGTGGTTGACATAGGTGGTCAGTCAGACAATCCCCAGCTCCCTGAACAAATTCAATATCTGTGTTTTGTTTTTCACAGCAGCAACAACTCCAGGCCCAGCACTTGTCACATGGACATGGTCTTCCTGTGCCGCTCACTCCGCACCCCTCGGGCTTGCAGCCTCCAGCCATCCCACCCATTGGCAGCAGTGCTGGTCTCCTGGCACTCTCCAGTGCACTGGGGGGCCAGTCCCACCTCCCAATTAAAGACGAGAAGAAGCACCATGATAATGATCACCAAAGAGGTAGGCGCTGCCAGAGGAGCGTGTGGCTTTGTTTCCCTTCTTTTTTTTTAAGTTCTCCTGTTTAAAGTAAGCAAAGGGGAGGGAGGAGGGAGGAATATACAGAAGAGTTCCTAGTTAATAACTTTGTTTACTATCTAGCAGTAGCCAGAAATTGTGTTCAAATGCTAGAAATCCAGTTTTATAAATCTGGCTGTACAGCATTAATAATTAACTGTACAGAAAACTTAACATCTGTGCAATTTATTATTTAACAGACATCAGGATTCTTTCTTCAGAGTATGATAAATGTATAATTTTATGTAAACTAACTAGTACTTTTCTCTTTCTCTCTTCCCCCACATGCCCATCTCCTGGCACCATATCTCCCCCCTCCTTACATATGGGGACTGCTCTGCATGCAGACAGAGACTCCATCAAGGTAGGACTCCATTTCGTAGGTGTAAAGGGTAACTCGACAGCTGCATTTTTCTGAAGCGTGGCACAGAGTGGTGGAAAAAGTCACAATATGGTTGTGATGCTTGTGTTGATTGGCAGCACCCAGCACACCTGAGCGTCACATTTAGGCAATGGCTGGTAGTGGGGCAGTTAGTATTGCGAGCAACGTACTGACCAGTAAGTTTACTGGAACACCATTGAGGCTGCTCTTGGATGGAAAGATAGGTCTGCCCAGGGCTTGTGTCCAAGCTTTTGAGACAGAAGGAATAAACCAGTAGTCTTAAGTCATTCGGAGGCTGTAAATTGTAATTCTGGTATTTCCTTAGAATGCAGTTGAGGAAGGAGAGCTCTGTTGCTCACGGAGGAAGATGTGGGGTGCTGCCTGCTGTCCTGTAGTTGGAGAGAGAAGTGAGCTGCCCTTCCCTCTACTCTGATAAATGTGACACTGAAGCTTGCACTGAGGATTCTACCTTCCTTTTCCAAAAAATAATTTTCAGGTTCTGACTGACTCTGCAGCATACTTGAATCCCATGGAAGGTGGTGTTCATGAATAGATGTAATAACATACTTTGCAACTTGTGTAATTTTGAGCATTCAGCAATAGATACAAGTATGATTCAGTGACATGTGATGCTTTTCCATACTGATAGCCACCAGAGTCTCTCAGGGATTCCTGGGGTTTTAATGCTGCAGATGGAGAGATGTGTCCATCTACACATTAGCCCTGTCCTCTTCCCTAATGGGTCTGCTCTCCTAGTTTGCACGGTTTTCAGAAACACAAGAGTAAGCCTTATTAGGTGCTGCTGAGTGTGAAAAAAAAAAGATGCACTTCTCTTAGAAATGGCAAGACCTACACCAACTTTATTGAGCCCTTAGAAACAGTTTGTCAGGTTTCTAGTCCTGCCTTTTTTAGGGAGATGTAATATATTCTTGGGGTTGGGCAAGTGATGGAGGAGATGTTCACAGCATGAGTCTAGTGTGTGTTAGACAAGATTAGCAGGATCTTGTCAAGCAGATATTACTAATGTGAATTTGTTGGTGTTGGGAGAAGAGTGGTTCTGGGCACATGCTTTGCCCCCACCAGAGACCTGTCCATCAAGGGCTGACACCAGGGTTGGCACCTTGGTTCTTTGGCACTACAGGTGGGGACATGTCCCACAGCCTATCCCAGCACACCCATTCTGCCACTGGCACTCGTAACATGTCCCAGCCAAGCGCAACTGAGCCAATAGTTGTCAGTTTTGCTGTTACACACATGGCTCTGCATAACAACCAGGAGCTGACAGGAGCTGTCAGTTTTCACCGTGAGCTGCAAAGGCACTGAAGCTGTCTATCTGCTGACATAAGACAACAGCGTGTTGGATTTCACTTCAGCCTCTTTGTCAAGAGGGCTGGAACTGCTATTACTGCTTGATGCAACCAGGCGGGAGCGCACATTAATGGCAATTTCCCTAGAACACCCACTCTTCACTGTGAGCAGATAAGTTTAGTCCACTTTCCTTTCTCCTCCACTCAAACTAATAAATGCAAGTGGGGCAGATACCTAACTGTGAGAGCACAAACCCTCATGGTTTCTTGAGTGAGGCTGCTTACCTATACAGTTGTAACCATGATGATTTCATTCAAGAAAGTGACTGACAAGAACTACTTATATATGCCATTCCCTGTTTTTAAACAATATATGCTAGTCATGTTTCTGTAACATTTGTGAGGTGTTGGGGTGTTTATGCTGGCATGGGTCGCAGGAGCATTTGTACCGAAAAGCCTGGTTTTGTCTGGGATTGATTCAAAAGTGCTATTACTCATATAGCTTCCAGAAGGAAAGAAGGGCATCTACATTGTGCAGTTTACTTTGAAATGATAGTAGATGTTTGTCTAGCACAGTGCTCGGGTTGTGAATTGGCTTGTGTGTCAGCATTATGAGGCTTACTGCCAGACTTGCAAGGTGAAATAGTTTGCTAATTTCCTTAAATGTTTTCAGTGATGCCCAGAGTAGCAGTTAGTCGCTTGTTCAATCGATCCCTCCTCCCTTAAGTGGTTCCCGGTTAAGAGAGCTTTTTTATGATTGTCTGCTGTGTGACTTGAGACAATTTTTGTCAGCCAGAACCAGCTGGAGTCTGTGTGCTTGTATGAAATAATTTATTCATGCAGGATAATGCTCCTTAACATTTAACAGGTAATGAATGTGACATAAATTTCCTTCTTCCTTTTAATTTTTCCCTTTCCTCTTCCAATGTGCAAACAGGCAGGCTCTGGTACTCTAAATAGTAAGTAATTTTTGGCCATCTGTCAAAAGGAAATTTCAATACAAATTTAAATTAATGATGCCTAAAATTTTTTATAGCTCCTCTAAAAGCCTCTAATGTGCAGAAAATTCTGAATCTGCTGGTAGTAATTAGTGTAGCATGTAATGAGGATATGGGCAATGTTATGCAGCCCCAGTGTAACGTTTTGATATGGTAGCAAAATTTTGATTTATATAAGGTTGTGCCTGGGTTTAATTGTGAGAGACACTTTAAAGTGTTTTCTTGCTGATATAGATTATTAAGCAGGGTGGATTTTAAAATAGCTCATGAAGTGTAAATTTACACTTGAGTGTGCAATTCAGATAACAAAGGTAGAGTACCCATTTCTACAAAGAAAGGAATTTGGCTGAAATGACCCATTTCTTGCCTCTGCTTACAGCCTTACAGTGCTTTGGATTTGCTGGACAGTTTTCTTACTGAAACTTGTTTCTCTAGCTGTGCTGGTCCTGACTCTCCTGTTAGTTCAGGCCAGGGAAAAGGCAGTTTGCATCACTCTACCAAATGTGACGTGTTAAGCCTGATCCTCCCCAGCACCTCCCTGGAGCAGTTCACTGCTGCAACTGAGTAGTCACCTTCAGATGACATGAGATTGTCCAGAAGCTGTTCCTAAATCATGTATCAGCATTGACACAGCAAGCTCTGTGGAGAAGTGCAGCTTTGGGAGCTCTTTGATTTCTTCTTGGATCCAGTTCTCCAAATTCTTTGCAAAGTTTGAAGTGTGGGAAAATTCTAAAGGCAGTAAACTGGGTCATGGGAGTGCTCTTTGTGCAGTGCCAAGGCTGTGGAGCGGACAAAAGGAAGGAAAGGCTGGCATGTGCCAGGGCTGTGCTCAAAGTGCAGGCCTGGCTTAAGGGCTCTGAGGGAATATAATGTGTTTACACAGAAAGACAAACAGCTCTGCAGTTAACCGAACAGCTTTTCACAGAGGACTTGGTGTGTCTTCTTTCCAAAGACGTAAAACTTCCTCTTTAAAAGAAGGGAAAGAAAAAGAAGTAGTATTATTATTTAAGTGAATTCTTCCTTGCTAATTGCACTTGTGTTTTTCCATGTCCTTTGAGAACTCTTGGTGCAGGAGGCATGTCCTTCTTTCCAGTCCTGGTGTCATCTCTGGGACAAGCATGGCAAAAGTTTCTATGGTGCCTAACAAAGTTCCTTTTCTAATATATTCCCTTTGCAAAAGCTATGGAAACATACTGTGTAAAAAAAGTTACACCTGATAGAAAGTAGTGTAGTGCTAGCACTCTCTTCCTGTAACTCCCAGTGCAGCAAATGGAGTGAAGGAGTTCCCAGATGCTGGATGGGTTGTGGGCCTGCCAGAGGTAGCCTAGATGTCAGATTGTTCAAGAACCTCAGAGTTTTCTGAACCATGTGAATTCACACATGTGTAATAACTTTTTATCACTTCTAAAGATCTCTTGTTCTTATTATGCCTGTTTTGCATTGCCTTTCTTTTGGAGTTGGTTGGTTTGTTTCTTTGGGTTGTTTTTTGGTTGTTGGGGTTCTTTTCATCTGATTTTTAAATTATTTGGGGCAGAGACTATACCTATAGCGGGACTTGTCAAGGTGGTGAAACCTTTTTTCATTTTAATCTGTCTAACAGCAACAAGTGCCAATAATTGAAAATTGCAGTCTTGTGACAGGAGAAAAACAGCTAGTTTGAGGTTCCTCTGGGGGAAGAAAAGAATTTTAGAGGAAAAGATCTGAAATAATGCATCAAATACAGCTTTGAGGTGGATTTCTGGCCAACATGGTGGTGAATTGGGAAAAGTCTGTCAGGGCAAATTGAAGTGAAGTTAGAAATAAAATTACTTTTGCCTTAATCTTTGTGAAAGCTAATAATTACACATGTGAGCAATACAGGAAAAGTGGATGGATGCGATTCCCACATTCCATTTACATTTGTGGTAGCAGATGCTCCAGTGCTTCTCAAGCTGTTAGCCACTGTTAAGTGTTTAGACTTCTTTTCATTTAGCTGTAAGTAAGAGTAGGCTGCTTACTCCTGAATTAGGCTGATTACTCCTGAATCCAGTGAGTAACTGGATGCTTGGAGGAGTTGTGTGAATGCACTTCTGGAAAGTACAAGGTACTTTAAAAAAAAAAATGCCCCAGCATATAATATAAGACTTCTGGATATTACCAAATGTAATCTGTAGATTTTGTAAAACATAATCATGTTGCTGACTTGGTTCTTCTGCTGATAGAGGAACACCACATAAGCTGTTGTTATGTATGCTGTGGACTTTGTCCTAATTGTCAGGTTTCTTCTAAATGGGACTTCCTCTAGAGGTGTGAGTGTCCTGCTAAATGTCTCTGCATTCAGTGTGCATTAAACAAGCCAAAAAAAAAAAAAAATGTGGTTACTTGTTACAAACTTAAAGAAATTTGCAGGATTTATTTCCTGATCATTTTGTTATTTGGCCAGTTAATCACCATTCAGCTAAAAAGCACTTTACAAGCTTGTTAAAATCCAGCCATTTCAGACTCATGTAATGGATTCTGTTTGTACCTGTTGCTGTGCAGGAATGAAGCATTGCAAATATTTTGCTTTCTGTTATGATGAAGCAGTGGTTTTAAACAGAGCAGATTTGAACGACACTGCTTTGCAAGAGTTGTGTTTTTGATGTTCTTGGGTGTTTTGGGAGTAGCATTACCAAAAAATAATGAGTAACTTCTGTTGGCTTCTGATACAGTAATTTTTTTCAGTATTAATTGATATCTGCCTCTGGACATGGAAGCTGTGCCGAATGTAACAGGTGCCCTAATTCCAGAAAATGTGTTGTAATTGTTTGTTTGTGGAACAGATGAATAAATATCTGTGGGGCATAGCTGGTCCTCAGGTGGTGAACATGAGTGGATTAATGATGTGATTGGGTGAGACATGCTTGTTTGTTGCAGTCTCGTCCAGTAACTGTCTGCTGAAGCAGAACAAATACTAATTAGCAAGGTCCTGTTTGTTGTCTCAGTCTATCTTATGGAGCTGAGTTTTTGGCACTGATTTTTTTTTTTCTTAATAACCTTTTCATGGCTAAACTTGTAGTATGTCATTCAAGCCATGTGGTTTTTGAAAAACTTCTGGAACAGGAAACTAAACCTCAGATGTATATCTCCTTGCTGTGTTTTTTTCTTCTTTTCTGCCCCCCACCCCAAATGAGTTTTAAATTTCTTTCATTCATGTGGTATCACATCTTTAGTCTTTTCCAGGAGGTCATCTGTGAAGTTTAATTTAGTGTAGAGTACTTATGTTCATATGAAAGTAACAGCATATACTCTGGTATCAAAGAATTAGCTGCTTCTGCCAGTTTTGATGCCTTCACCTCTTTTACCCAATAGTTTTGTACCCACTTCTGTCTATTAATGGGACATTGTCCTCTTATCTTACATCTTTTTGCACATTACCACAGGTTGATTCTTACTCAATGGTGTGTCCACATTTGGTCAAATTCCCATAGTGCATCCCACTGTCCAACTTTTATATTGCCACTTGGTGATTTAGGGTAACTCAAATACTCTCCCTCCAGATGCTCTCTTCACCCAGAAGGCAAATACATATATGGGCTGTAATTTCTAACCTGAGCAGTCATGTCTAATTATTTCCATGGCAACAGACTGATGTTGATAACACAGGATTATGATTTCACATCATAGAGTAGGAAGAGGAAGTTTTCTGGAATGAGAAGGTGGGTGGAAAGGTCTCCAGCGCAAAGGCTTTGACAATATAATAGCTGGGGGAAAAGAAGTAAAGGGAGGAAATTAATTTGTTTATTCTATCTCTTTAAGTTCTCCTCATTGTAAGCATGCAATTAAAATCATACTTTAGATGCTGGAATTCAGTCTTGCACTACTTTACTTATGGTGGATGAGTTGGAATGAAGAATGCATTTGCAGGTCAAGTTACATAGATGTTTGTCAATGTAATGGGAGAGAATAAACAACACATATCAATTTTTGTCAAAAGTGTGACTCAGACTAGGTTTTTGACTTACAGATTTCTCTTGGTGCTGTGCTAGATTTTTTTCCTTTTTTTTTGAGCATGTAACATTTTGATTTTGTCTTAAAAACCCTTAAGTCCAAAGAAACTTGAGATATCCCTTATTTTTACATTAATTAATTGATTCCTTGGGCATAGAGATTATCTGCTAAAGGGAGGGAAGAAGTGACATGTATGACAAACTTTGGAAGTTTCTGTCATATGGGTGAAGTCCCTGAATGCTTCAAGATGTCTCTTTTCTAGCACTGGGAAAGGAGCCTATTCCTAGTCCAAGATGATTAGGTTGATTTTAGAACAAGTTTAGGGAAATGGTAGTCTGACTGATATGCAAGTTGTTATGCAAGATTGTTGAGTGCAACATTGAATTACGTGAATTACAGAAACTTGAAATTACAAAGTTTTAGCTGTGCTTTGAGGGAAGAGGCAATTAGATGAACCAGCAGGAACTGGCCATTGAGGGAAGTTTGCAGGAAAGTTGTACTGTTTCCTGCCTCTCCTCGGTGCGGCTATAATTGAGTTGAATAATTAATTAAATATCTAAAGCTCCATTAGCCTATTCTGCATAGCAGTTTGAAAAGTTTTGTCTTTTCTTAAGCGACATTTGGCCTTTTGAAGAACAAAAAATTGGAAATGCTAATGTTTTTCATCCAACTAAGGGAAGAAAATAAAAATGTCTCCATAGCAACAAAGCTTCTTTCTACATGGTTTCCTAAAATATGCCTGAACCAGAAGCAGATGCCTGATTTGAGAATCTCGCCTTCTTCAATGTAAACAAATAACTTATAGGCAGGTGTTGGAAATAATATGGAAATCCTATTAAAGAGCCCTGGGTTTCTGTCAGTCAGGAAGCCCCTGTCACAAAGGGGTTGGTTGTCTGAATAAAGGAGGCAGAGTAAATTCTCGTTAGGCTTTAGCTTTTCCCAGGAAATTATTGTCTCTGCATGCTCTTTCTCCTGCAAGTCTGAATGCAAGCGGTTTCTTCTACTGATCCCTTCTGCCACCCTTGTTTTCTTCCTCTCTTCTCCTGCTGGATTAGCGCTTGATGTCAGTGGCGGCTGCTGCTGCTTGGGGTGTTGTGTCATTTGTGATTTTAACTCCTGTTCCTGCCCCCCGTCTGCAGCCCTGCTTGGCTGGTGAGGGGGAGGAGATGCCTGACACTGGCCTGGAGTGAGGAGAGGAAGGAAAGTTCTCTATGTGAATTTATAAATTTTGGTAACGGTTTTAGCGTGGGTGGTTTGCTGGTGTCATGTATTGGGGTTCCAAATGAAAGTGTGGTTTTTCACATCATGTGTCTAGAAAGTTGGTGGAACACTCTTGATTCTTTTTAATCTTCTTTTGAAATTACTGAGGAAATGTGTTTACCATCACTTGCCTGTTAGTCTAGTGTGACACTTTCATTGCATTTGCACTTTCTGATGTCAGTTTTGTCCCCAGACAGGGTTGTACTGAGGTCTGCCATACAACAGCTTATATACCAACTTACCTGCAGGCTGTGGGTGAAAACTTCAGTGCAGGGCAGGGGAGAGCAGGTGCTGAGGACAAGCTTTTCAGGGTCTCTAGGCTGGAAACAGAGATGATGTGTTTGTCTCCTCACATCCTGTCTCTACGTTCCTTGTCATGCCAGACATAGTGGTGCTCTTAATAACACTCAGAGGGTTAAATGTGGATAAACACAAAACAAGGCTTCTGAAAAGCCTGAAGATTATCATGCAGCATTTCTCGGACTATAGCCCCCGAGACGCACTTCATAAAGCCAATAAAGCGCGCGCTGGTGGTCTCCTGTTGCCCTGGCAACGGATCACAGGGCACCCTGTGTGTGAAATGCATGAACATCTGCGAATTAATCTTTTTTAGTTTGTTCTTTCCTTGGCACCAGTGGAGCTGTGCTGGATGGTAGCAACAGGGCTAGAGCTGGAGGGTACCCCAGGGATGCCCCGAGCTTCTGGCAGAGGGGGTGAAACAGGTCCTTCCCCAGCAGTGCGTCTCACAATGAAGGGATTCAAGGAATTCAGCTTGATGTCGCTTTTGCTGGGATGTTGTTAACTTGCTTTTGGGTGCATAAATAATATTTAATATTATAAATAAAATATAAAAATATAATATAAAATAAAAAATATTTTCCTAAGCTGACATTTAGTTTGGTTTGTTGGTTTTACGTGAAAAAACAATCTAAGAGGAAAATTGAAATAAGCTCTTGTGTCCACACGGCATTTTTACTGGACCTCTCCACTCGTGTGCTTCACTCTCACAAGACCGTAGAAGAAACAGAGCTTGAGGGGTAGAAAGTCTCACACAAATCGTAAAATGGAGACGTGTAGCAAAAGTCAGCAATGTGACAGCTGACCGAGCAAGAGGCCCAGCCACAACAGTGCTTAAGAGATGCAAATCCTAAGGATGGTATTTTCCATTTCCTCCTGAAGGAATTACGCACACCACTAGCTCAAGGGTCTCTGACTTCTTGTCAGTTCCCTGGAAGGTGCTGGGTGTTCTCTTCCCTTGCCTTCTGCCACCCTCACCCCTGCTGTGGTGCTCCAGGGTGAAGGTTTCATGTCTGGCTCCAGAAGCTGTGCTGGCTGCTAACTCTGAGTGCAGGCTGCCAGCTCAGGGCTTGCCCCAGCTCTCCACCAAGTCTCCAGAAGGACTGTAGGGGGAACACTGTGAATGTTGTATCATCAGCAATTGCTGGATGCAATCAGTGTTTTAATGAAGTATTGGAAGTGAAATGCCACTTTAATCTGCTAATCGCATTAAAAGGACAGCAGATTACTCCCTATCACTTCTTTTTGATCTGCAAACTTATCAAAGTACCGAGGAGCTTTTAAGTGAGGTATAGCAGCCAGTCCAGTGCTACTTGTTTGCATACGAATATTAGCAGGCACAGCTGCACCTCTGTTTTTCTGCCACTCAAGAGGCAATGAATTCAGCTGTGGGAGTGTTCTTAATGCATACTTGTGAGTAAGTGGGGTGGGGAGGGACAGGATAAGGAAAAGATTCAACATGAGTTGTTCCTTTTTCTGTTAGCTGGGTGAGCCGTCTATCATAGATCCCCCATACAGAGAAGCTAGCAAATTTCAAGCCACTATATTGCTTGAAAAAAGGCGTACAGTATTTTCTTCGCTATATTAATCTTGACAAATCAAAATAAAAAATAACACTGATTTTGCAGGCTGGGTCCTGCTTCGTCAGACAGCATGTTCTGCAGAGGTGCAGTGCAGAAATATGGAAAAAAGGCCAGGAGAGATGTTTCCCAATTACAGCGACCCCCCAGAAAGGTTTTCTGCAGTTGTGTGTGGTTCACGTTTGGCACAGACCACAGACAGCATAAAACTCTTCAGCTACGGCAGTGTATTTCTGAGTCCTTTGCTCTTTTTATTGTATTAACAAAGCGGACAGACTGTATAGAAATCACTAGTTGCATTGAGTTGAAAAGCCAATGCTGACCTAAATAACATGGGGCTTTGCCTTATGATCTTCCAATACCAGGCATTAGAAAATCATTGTATCTGGCTTGTAGTTTGTGTGCTTATATATTTGTTGAAGCTGTATCTGTTGATGCTATACTTCTGTCTCAACTGTCCATTTCTTTTAAAAATATCAAACTGTGATTTATTTTAGTCCTGAAGAAATTAATGTTTTGCTTTTCTTTCCTGATTTGAGAAAAGTTTTGTGCCATGACCTCCAACTACTATTTTGTAATGAGCTTTGCTGTCACATGCTGCAGTTTATGAGAAGAATTCAGTGTCTGCATAATTTAAAAATAGTCTCTTTAAAATCAATTGCAGTGAGCCTTTTGGGGTCAGAGAAACCTTTTTTTGCCATTTCCTTGCAGTACAGTATTTTTTCTGAGTGCCATGTCAGTATGCATAATTGACATGAGAGTAGCAAAGGCACCCTACCTTAAGCATAAAGGCGTCTTGTCCAGGATCAGTTTGTTGCCCTTAGAAAAAGCAGTGTGTGCTCACCATCTAGGTAGCCTAAAAGCTTTGTACCACACTGCAGGTGTTTGAAAGTAGTAAAGTTATTTACCAGACCTGTAGTACTCTGGTGTGCTTTATGAAGGTTTTCTGGGTAACAGCGTTACCTTCAGCTGTGGCAAAGGCTGGGGGTACCATTTTCCAACACTTCTTCCTGTTCTGCTGCATGAGGAAGATGAGACACTCTCAAAAATTGTCATATTATCCCTCTTCCCTGTTCTTTCTAGAGTATCTAGCATCAGACCTTGTCTAGTGTATCAAGCATCAGAGGTTTTTTCCATTTAAGTTGTAACTCTTTTGATACCGTTTTCTGTTGTACGGTACCTCTCTTTTGTGTCTTTGCTCTCTGTGGATCTTAAGCATTTTTACAAATCCTGATAATGACTGTAACAGTCCTGCTAATACTAATAAACAAACTTAGTGTTGCAAATAACAATAACCTGATTTTTAATAGTATATCTAACAGGAGTTTCCCACCAAGTAGTGTAGGCCTGTAGTGGGTTCTAACAGCTGTGGTGATCACAGCGTGATGGAGCTGCTGCTATTTAGTAGACAAATGTTTCATGATTGTTTTGGACAGAAAGAGGAAGAAAACTTTATTTGATAGAAGAAGTCTCTCATGTTGACAACACACAACACCAGACTGCTACAGTGCAATCACTGCAAAGCCGCATGTTTTGCAAACAAAATATGTTGCAGATTCTAATTATAAAAACAAAAATATGTTCTTTAATTTGACATACAGAGAGAATTTCTCTTACTCTTTTTCTAAGTCTTAAAACTGCCAGGAATTCTCTCTGGAATACTAGTTACTCAGCGTGTGCAACTGTTTCTGTAGATGTCAAAAATAAAATATTCATAAGTGTATTTGATATTGTATTCTGGCTCAAGATACATACCCGTCCAACACTGCACTGTGATGTATATGTAAACTGGTCCTAGGAAAAACATTTGTTCATATCTAGTATTGTTTTTGCCAGTAATGAGATTTAATCAAAACAAAGCACCATTTGTTACCTAATTCGCCCATTTTCTTAAAGTTTGCTGAAAGTTTAAAAATAATATGTTAATGTAATGGAGCAATTGTGACAAAAGCCAACAAAATCAGGGAAGCAGACATCTGGAAGTTTCCCATACTAAAATGGCAATAGAAGTAAAGCATACAATGCTTAGCACTGGGTTCTATGCAGTAAGAATGCTTTTTCCTACTCTTTGAAACTGTAAACATGAACCTGTGTGAAACCTCTGGAGGAAGGCGAGTGAGCAGCATTTGGCTCGTGTCAAATGAACATGGGGGGCAGTGGAGGAAGAGAGGTATGTGTGAATCAATGCATGTTTCCTCTCTGCATCCACTTGCATCCATCCATCTAACTGCTGTGCTTATTTTTACCTACACTTTCCATATTCTCCGAAGAGAACTCTCTCACAATTCACATGAAAAAAAGGAAGAAAAATTGTATGCAACCTTAATTATTCTGTACAGAGATCAAGCAGCTAGTAAATCTATGCGTGCCTAACACTTGTATGTTAAAAGCTGTGTGTTCTTTATACCAGAAGCAAGGTGTAAGAAGGCATTTGTCCTCTAAACATTAATCCATTTCAAGATCACAGGTTACCACTGCCCTCTCTTACATCAGAATGTGCCTTATGTTCTCTTTTCTGCTGTAGGACATCTGGTGGTTCCTTGGAAATATTTGAGTCATCCTTTAGCAATTTGAAGGGAAAGCCTTGAATAATTCACACAACAAATGATTAGGCAAGCACTTGTCTATCTAACTGAATTATTCTGCATGTTTGCTGAAGCAGTTAAGCAGCAGAACAGCATTTTCTTCTCTGGAGGCTTTACAGTGGTAGTATTGACCCACCTAGTTATTGGGTTTCAGCCTTTTGTTGACACTGTTGTAAATGAAAGCAGTCTGGACAGGCACTGAGCAGCTGGGCTGGATAATTGTGAAGGATTCATGCTTGTTGCTGTTACCCTCAGTGTTTGTAGTGGGTTGTTTGCTTTGACTTTTGTTGAACTGTTGACAAAAGCATTAGATACAAATGGGAACAAATAAAGTGGTGAGATGCCAGGAGGGCTTGGCAGAAATGGTGGTTTTCATTCCAGCTTAAATGGGGAATGTCGGCACTTGTCTGGATGGGTAAAGGAAGGTGTATTCAGCATTTATGTGCTTTTCCCTCCCCTTTCCCTTTCTTTCCTTACTGCTAAATATGTTTTGGTAAACAGGTGAATAAAAACACAACAGAGGCAATTTCACCATTGCCCTAACTCTTTGGCACTGTGTTTTTGAAGCTCTCTTTGACTGTGGATGTCTTGCTGGGCAAATCCAGTTCCTGAAATGAAAGGATTAAGTATATAAAAGGAAGGGAAAAAAAAAAAAAGGGAGAAGGTTGAGGGTGTAGAAGGACTAGAGATGAGAAAAGAAAAGCTTAAATAGAACAGTATACACTAAGTAGTATAGCCAGCAAAATTGAAGTCATTTACTGGAACGCTTTTAATTTGGTTTAAACAAAATACTCTTTTGTATATTCAAATGGGGAGTAGCTCAGCTGTTGTGAAGCCAGAAAATTAATGGTATTTTTAGTGAAATAGCAAATGCATGTCAACAACATAGCTGTGGATGATAATGTTGGCATTTTATTCATGAGGAATTATCAATGCAGGTTACTGGACAACATAGTGTGACTGGAATGATTGAGCACAGGGGGAAGCAGCTGTCCTTCTGTAAGACGATTTCATTTTACATTTAGTCCTTCAGGAAGAGAAGAAGGAGACAGAAAGAAAGCATTTAAAAAAACATGTCTGAGATACCTCTTTTTGTGGTTTCTGGGTCCCAGAGACTAAACTTTTTACCTCTGATTCATAGTTTTCTTTCTGTCTGTCCTTCTTTTCAGATCTGTCTTGAGGGATGGCCGAGAATAGATGCAGAAGAATAGCATCCCTTTAGGATATCTTTGCTTAAAAAACAGTTTGGCCCTAGAGGAACTGCAAGTTTACTCTAGCCTTCTCCAGCACTTGAGTTTTGTGCCTGAGTGTTGTTTGCTTGGGACCCTTAATGCATCTAATGTGTTGTCAAATAGGGTTTTGTTGGCTGGTTGTGGAGGAAGTTAGCGTATGATCTGGAAGGTCTTGCCGCTTGGCAGGAGCGATGCTTTGTGTTTGTGCAGTTATTCTGACTTTTAGTTTTCTTGTAGTGATCAATTTCAGGGCGTTGTGCAGATCTGCTGGAAAGTGACAAATAAAGTTTGCAGGGTGTAGACACCACTGCAGTGAGCGAAGAAGGTGCTTTTCAGTGTTGCTGTCTGAAGGCATACAGAGGTATTCCTCGCCTCTGCTGTAACATGCACCTGCTGGTATCTGAGGTAGCCATAGGGTTTTGGGGTACCAAAGTTATGATATGCAGGTATTTTTTGTCACCTGTCTTCATGGATCTTCAAGTTGTCCTAAAATCAAATACCACAGTAGCCAGGTAATTTTGGTATTTATGGACCCATTTTGAGTAATCATCTGTGAGTGTTTTCATTATCCCCCTTTGTTATGGTTGCCATATTGTTCCTGCTCTCATCACAAGAAAAGAAGGGAAGCAAAGGAGATGAGGAAGAAATTGACTTTTACTGCTGTCACTGATAAAGTTTCTTGTAACATGCAGGATGTTTGTTGTGTCAAACCATAGCCCTGTTGACATCAGCAAGAAGTGTTTTGCTCAGATGTTAAATACTGTGAGATCATACCTGACTTTGTTATTAATCATAGAAATATCAAAACAAAGGGTAGAAATACCAAGTTATTTTTAGCAAACATACTAGGAGTGGTGTTACTATGCGTATCAGTTTGTGCATGATGAATCCCAAGTTCTTTTCTCTTTGGGAAATATGCGTAACAATTCTAAGAGGAGCTAAACGTATTATGATAGCAAGTTTCAACCTTGATTGAAGGTAAAGTGAATACTTTTTGAAATGCAGGGACTTAAAGCCCTATTAAAGCAAATATATTCCATAATCATGTTTGAACAGCATTTGGATCACCTAAAATGTGTAAGAATTCAGAAAAAACTAACGTGAATGTTCTGTGGCATTGCCTTACTTTTTAGACTGGCTCGGGTAGTTCCGTGTTTTCATGTGAAATGTACTTTTCCCTGTACTTAGTTACACTGAGTTTGCTCATTAGCAAACTGTTTTGCCTGCAGATCTGTAAGAGGGGCCTCAAGTTTTGCTTTGTTTCAGAGAGCTGCGACCAGGAAAGTGTTTCTGGAATGAATTTGCATTGAAGTAACAGTAGTTTTGAGTGAATCAAGGAGGGAGAGAGCTGATGTACTACATAGGCTGAGATTGAATTGGACTTACTCAAGTCACAAAGTGATTATGCATTGTGGGGCAACATTTTTTTTTCGCTGTCTGGTGTCTGATAGTATGCAACTGGAGTTCTAAGCTGGCCAGTTAGGAATAGGAGTAGATATGGAAAAGAACGTTTAGTAGTAGAAAACAGTAAAATAAGAGAGAAGTAACAGTATACCAGATAGATGAAGCCCTAAATCAGTGGTGCACTTCCTTCAGCCACAGAAGGTCTTTACTGGCAGCTTGCCATGAACCAGTGGGCTGCACCTATTTTGCACGTAATTTATATTGGATTTTAATCAGATAAGCACAGACCATGTTTGTTTTTCATACTTATGTAGTGCTTTAAGTGCAAACACTGCATAGCAAAAAGCAATAAAAGACACTGTACCTGGTGGGTTATAGTAAAAGAAGTGATGATTGAGAGACTGGCTCTGCATTTCTGCAGAAATCAAGGAGCTTCGTCTGACATCTGGCTGTCTTTGAGGTCTTACACATTCCAAAGAACAGGTTTGAGTTTATTAGGCAGCTGTAGGCTTGGCTTTGTACACATCTTGGATACATAATGTTAATTTGAGAAAAAATAATTTCAAAGACAAGCTTGCAGATAGCACATGTCCTGATTAATTCTGTTACCCATGGGTAATTCAAAAAACAACAGTGTTAACCACCAGTAGCAGCTTCTTCCTGGAGCTTTGTTCAGAGTATTTGGTTGCATTCTCAGATGTAGTGGCTTTAGGTTCTCATAGTTTGGATGATGAGTTTTACATACAATGCGGAAATGTTTCCTCTTTTGCATTTCTTATGTTTGCCTCATACAGATTTATGCAAACTAAGAATTGACTAAAGTTTTATGTTTGTATACTTTCTGGAGTTAGTACCTGTACTCTGTTACAGTAATTGGATTGCTCTACTCTTCCTGTTGTGATTTTACTGATACAAGGAATATTGATTATTCCTTCCTCATTTTAAAATTTCAGTCTAGCATATCTAATAGATCCATTTTGGTGATACCGGAGTACCTCCAAATTTTCAATCCATGAATCCTCACAATAGCCCTGTAAGGGAAAGAAACGCTCTCTAGACTTCAGAACTTACCCTGCTTTTATAAATAGGCATGAAGAGGCTTAATTGACTTCATGTGATCAGACAAAAGAGCAGACTACTAAACCTACATTTCCAAAATATAAACAGTTTTTCAACCTCCCATTCTTAGTTTTTAGCTGAAGCATCAATGTTACTTTGTGATCCATCTGTACCTAATTCTTCCTTTTGAAACCTCCCAGTAGATTTGAGTCCTGTTCTTGGCAAGTACATGCATGCTTCTAGTCTGACCACTCAGTCCTTCTGAGTGACTTCGAGTTTCATTAGACTGTCTCTGCAAGTTTTTGCAGAAGACAAGTTATGGTTGAATTTTCATCCTCCTTCAGGCTCAATTATTGCTTCTATGTTTCTTTGGCTCCTTCCCCACCAGCTTGTTGGGCACAGGACTGGAAGGGACACCGAGCAAGTCTGCAGATGATACAAAACTGGGAGGAGCTGTTGACTCCCTCGAGGGCAGGGGGGCCCTGCAGAGAGACCTTGACAAATCAGGGGTCTGGGCAATCACCAACCATATGGAGCTCAGCAGGGGAAAGTGCTGGATTCTGCCTCTGGGATGGGGCAAGCCTGGATGTAGGGACAGACTGGGAAATGGGATGCTGGAGAGCAGTGCCATGGAAAGGCACCTGGGGGTCCTGGTCAGTGGCAAGTTGAACCTGAGCCAGCAGTGCCCTGGAGCCAGGAGGGCCAGCCCTGTCCTGGGGGCATCAGGGACAGCATCACAGGCAGGCAAGGGAGGGGATTGTCCTGCTCTGCTCTGAGCTGGGGCAGCCTCACCTCCAGTGCTGGGGCTGGTTTGGGCACTGCAGTATGAGAGAGGCATTAAACTAGCAGAGAGTGTCCAAAGGAGGGCACAGAGGTGGTGAAGGGCCTCGAGGGGAAGCTGTGTGAGGAGTGGCTGAGGGCTCTTGGTCTGTTCAGCCTGGGGGAGCCTGAGGACAGAGCTCACTGCAGGTACAGCTTCACTCTGAGGGGAAGAGCAGGGACAGACACTGATCTCTGCTCTGTGGTGACAGTTCCTGAGGGAATGGCCTGAAGTTGTGTCAGGGGAGGGTTTATGTTGGCTGTTAGAAAGAGGTGCTTCTCCCAGTGGGTTGGGCACCAGAACAGTTTTCCAGAAAAGTCACAGCACCAGCCTGACAGAGCTCAGGAAGCATTTGGCCCAGGCTCTCAGGCACACAGTGTGACTCTTGGGGATGGTGCTGTGCAGGGCCAGGGGTTGGGCCCGATGATCCTTGTGGGTGCCTTCCAGCTCAGCATATTCTGTGATTCTGTGATATGTAGCAGAATCAGCAGAAGGCACAGCACTGTTGGGAGGGTCATGGCAAGGGGAGTTTGTGTTTGATGCTGTTGCTCACAGCTGTCACAGAGCATATACACTGTGCCATAAAGCACAGTGCTGTAGCCCCCGGTTAGTGTTAGCCCATCTTAGGATGGAGCAGCAGTGACTCTAGACATCCCAGCACTGTGCCTGAACTATTCCTCACTGTGTTACCTCCAGGCCTGGGCCACACAGGCGAAGCTTTGCCACTTCCTCCAAGTGGAGAAAGATTGTTCAGCCGCAGATAAAGATTTTGGGCCCAGTGCTTCGCTGGCTGTTTGCAAGGTGCTCAGCAAGATCTGCTGCACAGCTGAAGGACTCTTCCAGACTTCCTGCAAGGCTGCTGTGGGGGAGCAGCCCTACAGGTGGATGTGGGAATGTGACTTTTGTCAGTAGTGAAAGTACCTAGTGGGGAGAGCATGCAGGCAGGGAAGGAGAATTTCCATCTCTGGACTGGAGCTTTGGATACATTTGTGTATGCTGTAAAAGAGTTTGTTAATGTTTTCTTACTGTAAGGGCTCCATCTGGTGCTCTAGGTGTCTTTAAATAAAAATTTGCATTTACTGTCAGAATTAAAGGCTATGCACAGTGAGCATTCTGGTGGTCTTACCCGTCACAACAAAGCTTGCCCTGCACTCATATCCTGTAATATAAAAGGGGCAAGGAAAGGCAGTGAAGCAAAAGGGGATAGACTGAACAGGTTCAGAATCTGTCCCTTATTAGCAGGAAATAGCAGTGAAGACCCACTTTAAAATTCAAGATTTTCCATCTTAAAACAGGATTTAGCTTATTACTGAGAATAAGCAAGGTAGCAATGCAAGGATACTCCAGCAGCTCAGATGTTGGTCAGTAAACAGTGGTGTGACTTTCAACTCAGCCTCTTAAGTTCTGGCTAAAGACATGCTGGCAGTGCTCTGTGTACTCAATGTAAAGCCCCACTCACTCTTCAGATTAGAAGATGATGTGTGCAGAGATCATCACTGTAGTCAAGCCTTGCATTAGGAAACACTTTGCTAGCTGTTCTGACTAGTGCCTTGAAAAGGAATGATCTTGGCAAGCTGTTATGGAGAAGAAATGCATGGACAAACTGTTGTAATTTGAGATTTAATAACTTCCCAACAGAGAAGCCCATTTTATGCCATCCTGTGCATTCATCCTAGCTCCCTTTTAGCCTCCTCACCTGGATTAATCTTTACAACTAAATTCATTCCTGACTGTGCATGAGATCAGGCTGCCTATTTAGGTGTCCTTTAAAGTGTGGGTGTTGGTTTTCGCTGTACTCCAAAGCAAGTAAAAAAATGCTTGTCTGCACAGTTTCACCCAATCAATGGGTGCCTAGAGGAAATTATAGGTATTGAAGGAGCCTGTGGAGGTTTTCCCTTAACCCTGTAATTCCAGCTTTTATAGCGCTTCTTGCGCCTTTGATCTCTACACTCTTAATTGGCTCACAGGGAGATTATTTACAGTCAACAAGAAAAGTACCTTGAACTTGTCATTTTAATAAACTTGTTACTTGCCAGCTTCTCTAGAGGCATCCCACATGGAAATAAATGTCTTTCATTTTGTTTTATAAATAAATTTTTGAAATGGTTTCCTGGAACCTTGGTGAAATATCAGGTCTTTGCAGATCTAAACCCACACCATAGGTATTGCTTAGAAACATGCTTGGGGTTCTTTAGCATACTTAATTCTAGATTAGAAAGCATAAGACTTTTTTTTAGTTCACTGTTTCTACCAGCTCATTTCTAAACTGTTCAAAATAAAGAGCCTGAGCGTGTATGGTATTTTAAAAACCTTTCACATGAGGTTTTTAAAACAGATCAATTTCAGCATTAGAGTGTTAGTAATTCAGGAAAGGAAAATTAAATTCAGGATTGTGTAGCTGTAATAATAATGTATTATATCCGTATTCCTTGAAAATGGTTGTAACAGTAGAGTTGAACCCAGTGAATTACATAATTCAGGAGCATTTGCCAGAATGCTGTTTTAGGGATTTTACTGTAGTCTTCCCTTAAAAGCAAGTGGAAAGATGGATCGTATTATGAAGTACTTAAATGAGAGACAAGAGTCTTCAGAAATTACCTAAAATAACTAATTTGAATAGAAGGTCATGTGCATGCATGCCAAGTTAATCACATTTAACTACTTGGCAGAGTGCAGGAGGAGTCCAAGAGGGAGATTTTTGCTTTTTTTTTTCTCTAACCTGAATTAAAAATGTATTGGCTACTCATTGCTAACATCAAAACATTTCCAGCTAGCCTGAAGTCAGTATTTGATTGTGCTTTTAACATTTAAAACATTAACAGTGCGACCTACCTAATATAAATAATGGAAGGCCCAGAGCAGTAAAAGCTGCTGCAAAGCTCTGTGATGTTCATGAGTTGTAAGGCATCTAAAAATCTGGCAGAAAGGACCATGTGTTTTATTTTTTCAGTCTTCAAAAGTAGGTGTTATACTTAGGATGTGCTATTATACACTGATGTAACTGCTTTGAGGCTGACTGCAGAATCTGTGTTCCCACCACTCCTCCATCCATTCCACTTAGCAGAGCCCTTGGTTTGAAGAGTGAAACTGAGGACCATTATTTTTGCAGCAGGCTGAAGTCCAGATTCAGAGTAGTGCACAGTAAGCATCTAAAGTTCAGCACATATGTACATTCCTCTGGTTTCTTTTTCTGCTTTGTGACTTCTGTAAGATCAAAGTGTGTGCCTCAGATCTGGCATCTGCTCAAGTGCTTTCCTGAATAGGAAATGGGACAATTTCCTGAACAAGGGTCTTGGGAACCACAAGTAAGTGAGGGTAGATGAAGTGAGGCAGATATAATGGGCTACGATATTATTTGGGCAGAGAGGAGAACAGTAGCATCAAATATTTTTTTATGGAAGACACTTAATAGATGGTTAAGAGAATGTTTTGTTTCAGAATCAGCATGACCTGGAATCTGCAAACATTTAATTTCCTTCAGTTATGTTTTATTCACCCGCCCAGTTAAGGGTTTGGTTGGATAATGTAATTCTGGTTTCAGTGGACACTTACCAGTGGCTGTGGCTTCCTAAATTATGTAGGGTACTAAAAAAACAGAAAATAAATCAAGTCTTCAGAAGCCACAAAAAATCCAATGGAGAAGAGAGGACCAAATTGCTAGTCCCTTGCTTAATACCTGAGAAAAGCATGTGAATGTGTTTCTGCTGACAGAAGCAGTCAGGATGTGGAATGAGTGTTTCTATTGAATTTTAGGGGGCTTTTTGTAATCATGGTAGCATTTTGAAGGCATCTTTTTTTCCTATCACTTTTCTACTGATCAAGTCAGGAACAAATAGGATTAAAAATAGGGATAAGGGAGATAACAAGTCAGAACATGTAGAAAGAGATCATCAGCTCTATTCGTGAATGATTCAGTTAAAACAGCAATTTGCTTTGTCTTCTTATCATCTCCTAGGTCATCTCTGCAGCAAAACAATTATAAAATCCTTTAGAGACAAACAAGCAGAAGGAAAGAAAATGAAAGGATTTTTCCCTGGAGGGTTGATAACTATGGATAGATTGGAAAGGAGCAAAAATGTGAAAACTCAAAACTGCTGTTTTTGCCATGAATATAGCCTTTTGTTAGATGTAACCAAAACTGAAAATGTAGGATACTGGGGCACAGTACCTGATAGAGGGAAGCTAAATTGAGTGTCTTGTGGGACTGTCTTCAGATATGATCTCTGTGGTTTTAAAGCAACAGAAAAGAGACTCATTAGCACTGGGTTAGATCCTTCTGTTCAAAATGGAGAATAGATAGGAAATGTAAATCCCAGGAGAAAGTTGTTAGGACCTGTCACATGAAAACTGAATCCACTTAAATATCCCTGGAGAAGGCAACACTTTAATCCTGATCATTGCTGCTTGAACATGGGAAATCTAGGGGGTGTAGATGTGTGTATTTTTTACCTCCTAACTTTTGTTGCCAGTATTGAAGGGATTTTTATAACCCTTGTGCCTCAAGACACTGCAGGAAAGTGTTTGCATTCATCATGGCTCTGAGCCTTACAGTCCATTTTAATCACTTTGCAAAGTGGAAGGATAACAGTTCTACTACAGTGCTTGGTTTGAAAAGAGGACTCTGAGCGAAACTCAGTTATTCTTCAGAGGGATTTCCTGATTCTTGCAGGAGCAGAGTGTAAAGCATACTGACACAAGCCTTTAATGGCTATCATAAAACATTCCCTCTGTAGTGTTTTTTTTAGAATTCTGAAAACTAACCAAGTATCCTTGTGTATTCTGTTTAAATGCAGTTGCTGTGAAAACATAATTAGTGTTGATATCCTGGAGATATGTTGGATGTTGGGAATTTTTATGCATATCCATCATTGGCTTTTGAAGAACACTCATGGTGTGCTGCTGTTTTTCCTTGCCTCATAGCATCTCAGTGACTCAAAACCTGTAATGCAGGCTGGTCGCTATTCTTCTCTCTCTTTCATGGTGGTGAGCCCACAATTAAATTGCTGTATTGAATGCTCCAGCTAGTTGGCTTTTTCTCCTACTCTGTGATTATATTCTTTCCCTTACTCTTTCTCCATAGTTAACTGCCCATACTCTCTATTCTCTGTGTTCCTGTTTTGTTAGAACTGCTCAAATTGTTTCGGGTCTCTGCTGAAGGAAGTAGCATGAAACTGGAACCCCAAATAAATATTTGAGAGAGGAGTACTTTAGTTTCACATTTCCTTAGCACTGCTCAGTTTCTCGGATTTCCAAATATATTTACCCTGAATTATTCTGAATTTCTGTAACTTGATGACCTTTGACCCTTCCCTTTAAGTGACTCTGATTTTGGTTGAAGTAATATTTAAGGGCTTGCAGTCTTTGATGACAAACATGCAAGTGTCTTGGATTTTCACAATTACTTTTCTGAAATGCCAGCAGGACATTTTTCTGTGGTAGCATCTCCAAGCTTGTGATGTTGGATACTTTTCCTTTCTGGGATCATTAGGATTGATATTCCTTTGCAGCCCGCATATGCCCTGGGGCTCACCTAGTCTCTTGTCTATACCAGTTGCAATTTGTGCCTTAACACCTTCTTGCAAATCTTTTCACTCCATCTAAATTACCTACTCTGCCATGTTCTGAAGCATGTATTCTTATTTTGGGGTCTGGTCAAGGGAGGAGATAGAATCACAGGGTGGTGAATGGAGAGAATGGATCAAGTGAATTGCTGTATAGATTGAGTGGAGGAGGATGTTTGACAGTGCCCAGGTTGTTTTACTGTCAAATTCAATGTTGGCAAGTAGCAAAATGTGAGTGAGAACGTACTTCCTAGTAAATGTAATTTGTGAACTTCAAGGTTTCTGTAAAGCTATCAGAATTGTTTAACTCTTTTTCCTGCCATCTGCTTTTTTTTCTTTTGTTCCCTGCTGAAGCCAGGTCTTGTGTTCAAACTGTTCTGCTTACCAAAGGGTTCTTGTTACTCTTGGCACATTTGATTTCACTATCTTCATGTGCCTGTGCTAGGATAAACTTTACCCTTAAACTGGCCTTCCTTTTTTCGCTTGCATCTGTGTTCTTCTACTGCTCCACTGTGTGTCCTAAAGCTGCATTAGTTCTCCCCATCCTTCTGACCCTCACAGTGATTAGGCCTTTTGTGTGTTACATCCTTCAGCCAGTGATTAGTGGAGAAGCTGTATTTTAAAGAATTTGTTACAAAAATCCATCTGCGAAAGACTAGTCAGCAGACTTAACCATTGCTTTAAACATCTACTTTTCTTGTCACCAGCATGAACCTGTACACCAGGAGAGGCCAGAAAGTGTCATCACACACTGATAGGATTGTACATCAAAATTGCTAGGTATCTTCTACTGTTGCTGTGTGGGCCTCTCAGCTTTTCCAGCAAATTGATAAGTATATGTTGAAATACAACTGGAATTAATGTGTGCAACCTTAGTAGTTTATTGCTTCATTTTATCACCCATTTCATAGCATCCAGACTTCGATGCTTTTAATTAGCTCAGATTAAATACTCCAGTGGTACCACCAATGGTAAGCACATCACGTAACTGTAAACAGTTACGTGGGCATTTTTTATGAAGTTACACACACATATACATAATATACACATATATCTCTTTTTCTCTTGACGTGACACTTAGGCGAACACTTGGATTCTGAAGACTGCTGACCCTACATGTTCTCTTTATTCTGGATTTTTTTATGGCCTTCTTGTTGCTCTTGCAGGCAGCATTGCACATCTAGACTTTGATGTTTTTTTAATGGCACTCTTATCCTCTAATTAACTTCATTAATTTTGCAATTAGTGAAGTTAATTAGTGGTTAAAAATGCTATATAAAACTTCAAAGTTTGCATTTTAATCATAGTTTGTATTAAAAATAATTGTCACATGCTTGATTACAAAACTCAGTGCAGTTAGCTCAGACTGGGTCATGTGATGTTAAAATTGGATTTGTTCTGTATCTTTCCTAGCTAGTTAGTTGCATTTTTCACTGAAGCTTTTTATGTTATCAGAAAATGCAGGCATAGGGAAAAGGCAGTGAATAAGACAACAACAACAAAAGATAGATCAGGGTATGGCTGAGTGGAGTTAGGTTTTAGTTTGGTCGAGTAGAGAAAGGTTGGAAAACAAGGACATGGAAATGTTAAGGAAGTCCACCATAACCAGTGAGTGATACGTGTGGGATCAACACTTGACTACCAGCCTCCTCTAATGAACCATTTTAGAAGAGCTGTGGTCCAGGTTGTACTGCCTGACTGATCAGCCTGATCATGACCCACTATGTAAACCTTAAGGTAAGGGTATGGTAAAAAAAATCTGCTTGCCTAAGGACTGCAGAGAGTGTGCTTAAAAAATTAAAGCAAAGATGATAAAATCCATGTCCATCCATGCAGATACTGGGATGTAGTAATAACAGTAATAGTAATTTAATAATAATACTACTACTGCTACTACTAATAATAATCATAATCATAATAATGCCAGCAACAAAAGGGCTGTGTAAGTGTGGGTGACTTCAAGAAGCAGAGTTGCTATGCAAATGCTCCATTTTGTTATCTGTAGATCAACCCACAGCATTTCACACTGTCATCCTGAGTTTAATCAAAATAATGTATCTGTGCATATAGATGTATGTAAATAAATTCATCTTTTAAGCAGGTAGATCAGTGTTACCTTAAAACCCTTAGGCTTGCTTGGTGGGAGCCCTTGGCTGCAGATTCCTTCCTGAGCACTGCCTTTTTTTCTTCTGCCCTGGCCTCTCAGCTGTCTGGGGGACATCTCCCACCTCATGCCAGAGCAGTCTTCATCTCACCCTTAGGGTGTCAGAAGTCTCAACTCTAATTTTTTTTTTTTTTTTTTTTTTTCTTCCCACTTCTGGTTTAAGCTTGCAGTGTTAGGCAGCCTAGTACTCCAAGCCCAAACCTAGGACTGTGCCTGAGTCCAAGCTGCAGTGCTGGCCCTTCCAGCTATAACATTGGTATCAGCCAACAAAACAGCATTACTGCCTGGTCGCTTCCCTGCGATGCATATTGTATCCATTTTTATAGTTTCTTTTATACTTTCAACAGTCTTTATAACAGCAATAATGTCATTCAGATAATTATACTGTAATTGACCTTAGCGTTGAGCATCCTTGGCTTTTACTGCAGTTTGCTTAATACTTCAGTATGGTCAATTATCTTGTAATTCCCACTTTGTTGGGAATTATTGTTTTAATTATTCCACTCCAAATACATCATTTTGGCATAGTAGTAAGGGTACACTGGGGAATGGTCATACTCGTGAATGCTTTAAAGAGTTACCAGCTTTAACATGTAGGAAGGCTTTTCATCTTGTCATCTCTAGTCATTACTTTTAACACTGATTCCATTTAATTATCACTTAGTATGCTCAGGCCAGGTCTTATCTGGAGAAGTCAGCATATGGGGAGTTGGGGCTTGCAGCTGGATGGCTGTACAGTTTGATTTATGATTTCCACACTGATTTCTGCCACATTACACTGTGAGCTATCTATGTTGATGCAGCTAAATTCCAGTGGAAGCTAGGGGTAAAACTGATTGTTTTTTTCCCTAGCAATTTGAGCTATTAATTATCCCAAGCAGACAGTGAATATACTGGTGAGAATTTTATGGCTGCACAGGAGGCTTGTGTGGCTCTCTTGATACTGATTTAATTTGCACCTGTATGGCACTGATGCTCCATCAGGAGCAGCGCCCTGATGGAGTTGGAGAGAAAACAGCATGACCTTTCTGGTGGGAGACCATTTCAGTTAGCACTGTGCTCAGCACTGGCCAAAACAGAGACTGAATTGCTGTGCTCTATAGCCTAGTGCAAAAAAAACCTGTGTGTCCAGCACCAGAAAGACACTGTTCCACTTCCTAAGCAAATTATGTGAACATAGCGATGTGCTCGGCCTTTCTATAAATGTGTATGTTCATTGTTTTTTGTCAGCATTTTGTGGTGTATTTACTTCTACCGAAGTAGAAAATGAAAAACTGGTATATTTTGCTCAAATACAAAGAAAGTGTAACCTACTTTCACCAAAGAGTACTTTTTGCCATGTCTGATATAATTATTGCATGTGAGGAAACAGCATTGTTTAGTAGGAAAATGCTACTCTTATAGTAGATTAATGCAATTTATTGGAAGAAAACAGCAGTGTAAAAAAGACTTCATTTCTCTATAAATTTTAATAGTTACTAAAACAAGGACTCTGGCCCATTAAGTTACAGCCTGCCAAGTCATAGTGCTGAATCACTTCATTTCTCTAAGTAACTATCCTATTCCAGCTTCTTAAAGGCAGCTGTTAGGAGAGCACTGATGTTTTAATCAAGGAACAGGGTAGAGTCTGTCAGCTGAACAGTATATTTTAATAGGGTTTTCTTTCACAGTCTGCAAATCTAAGGACCTGTCTTGGAGTTTGTGGACTTGCACGCTCAGGAACCTGGGTGTGGGTGGGTACAGGATTATTTGCAGGAATCTGATGTCAGTGTGAGGATGTTGTTACATCCCAGTATTTCTCATTTAATTTAAGTCCTTATTAGTGCTTATAGACTGAAAAACTGTTACAAACAATGGAGGCAACTCAGTATGAGTAATACTGTTGTCTCTCACACAATGAACATAGTAGGCATTAGGTCCATAGGAAGATCTAGACCATAGCTCATTGTCTATGTATGTGACATATCTTTATTATTTAGCATAAGAAATTAATTTAGATCTGTCAGCAAAAGTAGCAGAGATCCATGCCATGAAGTCACTGATCTTTACATGGCAGGTGCATTTCACGTTGAAGGGAAAAGAAGGCAGTTCTGCAGGGGTATTGGTAGGCTGGTTCCATGCCAGGAAAGGGGTGTGACAGTTAAAAGTGGGAGCGTTTAGATTTGTTCTGTAGTAATTATCTCGTGAAGCAAAATAATGTCAGTCCTAGTACGCTGGCCTTATTTCAGATTGGGAAGTGAGGTTCTGCCTGCTGTCAGTAGGTGAGGTGTCTCCATTTTTTCTGCTAATGTCAGGTGAGAATACTGCAGCAGGATCTTTTCGTATTGGTATAAGGTCAGATCCATCAAGCAATAAAACGATTAAGCAGTGTGCATTGCCCCAATGCCCAATGTGGTGCTCATCCTTAAATGTGCTAGTGATAATTAGCTACTTTATCTTTCTAGTAGGGACTCTCAATTTATTAAGTAGTGAAACCAAAGATTAAAATGGTATCTATAGCACATAACTAACCAGATTGTGAAAAATTGAAACTGCATGGTTTCAAACTTATGAAAATAAATATTTCTATTTAAATAAGTGCAGTAGTTTAATTCTTTAGACACCACTTTAATTTGTAATTTATTGATGATTATTTTTCTTCATTTTAAAGCAAATTGCTTTCTGTAGGATGAAGTTGAGAAATATTGAATTGAATTCACTTTACAATCTACTGCCTTCCAAATTGTAAAGGAATATAAATGTAATAGGAGCACAGTGTAAAAATATTCTGTGAAAGGCTATGCTGTATCATTGCAGAAACAAATAAATTTTTCAAGTCATCAGTTCATTTAATGTTGTGTTTCATTTAATGTTGGCCTTTATTTTGAGGGCTTCTGTACCCTGGCACTGCTGTCTCCAAATGTCTTAACATGTGTTGTTGCTTCAGAGCAAAAAATAACTTTGTTAGTTTGTGTTATTTGCTGTAATCATTGATTAATGATCTGCTTTAAACTAAATTAGTATTTTAAGATGTATTTGCACAGGCTGTGCCTTCAACACCAGCTTTGTTCTAAAATTTTTATTTCCACTCAGTGTTCTTAGAGGGTAATTAACAATTACCAGTCAAAAATATAGAAGATTTTTGCAAATTCTACCACTGCTGCTGTTCTCAAGAACTGGACATTTCAACATAATGGAGAGGGGGACTTGTGTCCCAGTAGATAGTAATATTCTCTTACGAGACTTGGTCAATAACCACAGCTTAATTTCTGTGGTTAAGTATTCTTAATCCTTACCAGAAGCTTGTAATATAATAAGGAAAAGAAGAAATTCAGTAATAGTGATGGAACAGAAGTTACTAAATGTAAATGCTAATTTCTTGATTTATATTCGCATTAATAGCTGCACTGAAAATCCCCAAACCGAATTCCTGTGTTGTACAGTTGTATGTGGAGCAACAGCTGTCCATCATGCATGGAGGAAACAACCCCAAACAAGTGTTTCTGGATGAATGTGAGGATCTAAAATCCATCAGCCAGGAATTGTTTGGTTGTTCCTCACCACCCCAGAAAAAAAGGAGGACAGAGATGGAAACAGTCAGCAGGATTTCAACTGACAATTATTTTCATCTCCATTGCTGTCATTTCCAATTCTGCAAAAAACCTGAACACATCCTTACTTATGTACGTTCAACCACTGACTTCAGAGTGAGATAAAGTTTTGTGCATGCTTAAATGCTTTCTTGAACTAGGGCCAAAAGCTGCTGCTGCTACTAAAATCGGTCCCAGAGGGAACGTTGCATCTTTCATTGCTTCCTTTTTTGTATACGAAGACACAGGCTCCACACAGCTTTGGAAATATGGTAGAATTTGATAAATGTTGCCTGCCTTGTTTAGCGGAGTGGAGTGGAGCTGTTGGATGATACTGCATAAAGTACCCATTATCTTCCTTTCTCTCCTGTCCATATGATGCTCTTTAGCAATCATTACTAGGTGAGAACTGTAAAATAGCAAGAGAATCACTGAGCCAGTCTGTGTTTTGTTTCTGTCTGCTGTAGGCATAGCCTGTAATTGTAAAAGGCAGCAAAGTAAAATGAGTTTGGGTGTTTTCTCCTGTTCTTGCCTGCTTCAAAACTGGTCAGAAGCTTACTTATTTCTTTGGTAGAAATCTTCATTCAAATGTTTGCTGAAGTGTGACTTGCCTTGAGCCTCTTTGTTCTTTTTGATTTACACAGGCAAACACATACACATGTGCAAATACCCACCCCTCTTTTGGGACTATTGACTTAACCCTGCATATTTGTAGAGGAAACAAACCAAAACAAAAGCAGTGCATAGAATTCATAAAATTCATCCCATTGGCAGTGCAGATAGCCACTATGACCTGTCAGTTGGTCACCTGTTTCTGTCTCTTGCAATAAATAGTGCAGTTTTTGATAAGAGGCACTTGCTGGGTCACTGTCTGGTTAAAACCTGGCCTGTGCTGTTGTTTTGTGAGAACAGCTCTGGATCATACTATCAGTGTAAGATGTATTGAACAGTAGTGACAAATGAACCACTGTTGAGAATGAGGGCCTGATGATGCTTTCTTCTCTTTTTGGACTACAGAGCTCTTCTGTATCTCCCTCAGCCAGTTTCAGAACAGCAGAAAAGCACAGAAATTCAACAGACTATTCTTCAGAGAGTAAAAAACAAAAAACAGAAGAGAAGGAAATAGCAGCTCGTTACGTGAGTAGATTGTCCACATTGTGCATTGTTGAACTTCAGTGTTCCTCTGTAATTTCACCTGATTTCTGCTGCATAACTAATTTTAAAATGAGGGTCAAATTTTCATTGTTTTTTTACTGCCTACCTCTAGTGTCTCTGCCAGATTAAACGTTTTGGTGCATATGATTGATAGTGTTTTTTAACAATATAAATACAAAGCACCTGGAAGTTGTGTGACAATAGTGCTGAACTTTGATTAGGCTGGGACTTGTTAACGAAGTCTATCTTGACTTCCCTCCATAGTGCAGTGCCACTTTGCATGAACATTTTCATCCCGTGTCCTCCACCAATATAAAACTGGCAAGAAAACTGGCTATAATTGTGGCAACCTGCTAAGCAGAAGCCCCATAGGTCACTGAAAGACTTCAAATGTATTACCACATAAAGTTGGGTAAAAGTGAATGGTACACTGCAGATTTGTGAGCAGCCATCCTCTGTTTTCATAGTTGTTAAGAGACATTGGGATATTAAATAAAAAAATTTTAACACATTGCGATTTGTCATTGCAGGACAGCGATGGTGAGAAGAGTGATGACAACTTGGTAGTTGATGTTTCCAATGAGGTATACATAATGGCAATTTTTTCTACCTTACAGAAATGGTGGTGAGGGTATCTTCGGTGTTTTCTGTGCATGTTGGTTTTATGATTATGATTATGGCATTTGCCTTCATAAAGGAACTAGAAATGCCTGAGGGAATCCAGTAGTATCCTCTTTCTTTAGAATAAAAATCAGATCTGAAACACTTACTTCTACAAAGTACTTCTTGTTTCTCCTTTGAATAAAAAGTTCTCTTGAGATATATGAAGCCAGCCCAGCACAACAGAGGGCGTGCAGCTTGTAAGAGTGTTTGTCTTTTCTTTCACTTTGGCCATGACTTCATGTGTGAACCTTATCAGGTCTGCCAAATGCACTAAATCTTTTTAATTTGTCACTTGAAAAAAGATACTTACTTGCCTATTTCAATATCCATAGATTTTTTGGCATTATTTTTTGTGGCTTAATGGCATCAAATTTTAAGAATTCTTAAAAAAAAAACGAATCGTCCTTCATTATCTCTCTCAGTTTTGCAATTGTATCAGATAAACCAATTAAAAATTGAAGGAATATGTCACTTCCTATGACAGATCATCATTCCTATTTGAGGACTGCTCAAGACAAGAACTAGTGGCTAATATGAAGCTTTTATGCTAACCTATATTCCTGATATTTAGGATCCTTCTTCTCCCCGTGGGAGCCCTGCACACTCTCCACGGGAAAATGGCTTGGACAAGACTCGACTGCTGAAAAAAGATGCACCAATTAGTCCAGCATCTATTGCATCCTCTAGCAGTACTCCTTCCTCCAAATCCAAAGAACTTAGCCTTGTAAGTGTTACAAAATGCTTCTGACCCCTAGTCACAGGCTGAAATACATGCTTACTGGATTTCTGTCTAGAGACAATTCGTATTTCCACAGCTGTCAATAAAGCGCTGTGAATTTAATATTAGTTTAATTTATCTTTTCGAGAGTCTAGTGAAATAATAGAAAGTCCACAGTCTTTTTTTGGGATGGGAAGAGGTTATTTTCACTGGTGGTGTGAATAGATGATAGATGTGGTGTTCTGAGAGATATTTTTCTCCTCCCTCATATGAAGAACGGTTATTCTGAGAATAAATAAAAGTACACAGGGGTTTCTTGAGCTGTTTTCCTGTGCTGTGGTTTACAGCAAACTCAGTTCCCTGCTTGGATGTGATTTGGTTGCTAGCTTTGTTTGAATTACCAGGCTATATACAACAACAATAATTTTTATTTTCTATCTAAAAAGTAATCTGTCATTTACAAGAGCCTTCCTTGACTTGCATCGCAAATCATAATGCAAAAGAAAAGAGCTGCCTGCAAGGGGTGTTCTTTCCTTTCCTGCTTGTGGCCACAGTTAATCACCTACCTGAGCTGCACAATAATTCCCTTCTCGGTTCTTCACAGGGTAGGGTATACAATTATTTAAAGAAATAAAATAAATAAAAAGAAAGCTTAAAGTGAATGTAGTGCTCAGGAAAGGTGATGGAATGACAGGTTCAGACCTGGGAATCAGTGGTGTGTCTGATGAACAAGCCTGTCACAAGAGCTGCACTGCACAGTTCCTGACTTTATATCTGTCACTGTCTTCATGCTGTGTTTCTAGCACCACACTTGGGTATGAGTAGTTGGTCAGTTCAGGGATTTTTTTTCTGCTTCTCTTGTCCATCCCTCACAAAAAATTATATTGGGAGCAGGTCCATGAGACCACTGACAGATTTCACATATGCTTCCAATTGTCAGAGGGCAATGATTTTCAGTCATTTACCTCATTCTGAATCATACAGATTCTCCTGATGAGAAAAGCTGTGGAGGCTGTAGTTAATTACCGAAGCCGTTCTGTCATTTTCAGTGTCTTTGCATCTTTTCTTCATTGCCAGGACTGTTGAAACCCAAACCTAGGAGATAAGTATCACTAATATCAATAATCACTAGCTATAAAGAGAAAATAGTTTACAAACTGTCTTTCCTTCTTGGTGTTTAGAATGAGAAATCTACCACTCCTGTGTCTAAATCAAATACCCCAACTCCACGGACTGATGCCCCAACTCCAGGCAGCAACTCCACTCCAGGACTGAGGCCAGTGCCCGGCAAACCCCCAGGTGTGGACCCGATAGGTTAGTGTCCATGTATTTTGGTGGTGTGAAACAGTGACCATTTGTCCCTTGTCAGGCTCCCTTTAAATCTGTAATGACAAGTCAGTATTTTACAAATGCCTAAACTGTGTGCTGAGTTGGTTCTTCAGCACTGTAATACAGTGTTGTGTGGCTTTCCTTGGCTGGCTGGCTGGTTGCTTTGGGTTATTTGTGGGGTTTTTTGCAGTTTTCCAAACTCATGTTTCATATGATGGCTCTAGAATGCCTTTGTGACTTCTCACTTTCCCCTCTCTTCTTATAGCTTCAGGTTTAAGGACACCTATGGCAGTACCATGTCCTTATCCTACTCCATTTGGTATCGTGCCACATGCTGGTATGAACGGGGAGCTGACCAGCCCTGGAGCTGCCTATGCTGGTCTACACAATATTTCCCCTCAAATGAGTGCAGCAGCTGCAGCAGCAGCAGCAGCAGCAGCTTACGGGCGATCTCCAGTGGTAAGTGTTTGCTGTTAGAGCATTTAGTTTTGAGATCTGTTCATATTAAATATGAGACCTGTGAGGTTAGCTCTAGTTCACTCATTTTGTGGTTTGGGGAGTGTGCTATGGGGAACATGAATTAAACAGTCTTCCTTTGCCTCACTCTTACTCTAATACACCTTTTTGTTTTGCTTGGGGAAAACTATAGGTTGGTTTTGATCCCCATCATCACATGCGAGTCCCAGGCATCCCTCCTAATCTCACAGGCATCCCAGGAGGAAAACCGTGAGTATCAAACATTCAGCTTTAAAAGTCAATCATCTGTTGGAAGTCAGTGCTGGTTGGAATTCCCCTTAGCTACTGAAAACTATTGTGTGAATAGAAATAAATTCAGCAAGAGCAGGAGAATCACTGTGTAATCTTAAAGTTGCATTTGTAAATTTGTTTTGAAGACTAATAGCAGTTGACATGGACTGGGTGATACAAAGTAAAGGAGACAGAAATAAATGGAAAAAGGAGATGAACTTCAAATCTGACTGGTTGGTTGTTTATAGAAATGCAAGCTGGAATGGGATCTCCCTTTTCCATCTCTACTGTACTCTGCTTCTCAGTTTAAAAAAATTATTTCTTTGTTCACAAAAGGCTTGCAATTACTTGCAATCTTAGCAGCTGTGTGCAGAAAAAGGAATACTGAAATGTTTTGTTTGATTGAAAATACTGGAAAGAATTATTTTATGATAATACTCAGATTCATCCTTGATTGAACTGACCCGTATAATGTGACCCGCTTTACCAGGCTTTTCGTGTTGTGAGCCTTGGAAGAAAAATTACAGAGACAAAGAATTCTCTGATGACACTCTTCTTGAGGCAGAGAGGAGGAAAACTAAAGTGGCTATACAAACTGGGATCATATTGATCCAGATTTTCTTTAAGGTTCATCCAGTCCCACTTCCTTGTGGCACTTTTGGGAGGCTGTGACCAGTTCATACTGTAAAGTTTGACGGTGTTTGTGCCAGTCCTTCTCCAGCTCTTTTATGTGTGAACGTATTTGTATTTGAGTGGATGGGGTTAGTCACTTGGATTTGTGAGTAAATGCATACACTTAGCTGCCAGTGAGCTTGCAGAGACACATGATTAACAATATGGTGACAAGTGGTCAGGCCTAGTGCCCGTAACTCCTCGTGCATACACATCACAGAAATCATGAGCCAGGCCCTCATCTCTCAGGCATCACACACTGGTAACCACAGTAGTTTACTTTTCTGCTAGTTGTGCCACCCTGTTAGGTGAATGCATAAGGCAGATGTGGAAGTTGATGTACAGCAGCTTGCAGACCAGCTGCTTGCATTAAAAATTCTGTGGGGCACAGATCTTCATCCATTATATGCAGTGGGCTCTAAGAAATGTCTTGATGTGATGTTCAAATGCTCACTGGATTTAGCTTCATCCCTGATGGAGGCAGTCACCTGGAAAGGAGTGTCTCTGGATCTACTAGGCTTTGCTTGCTGTGCTGAGAGTAATGGCAATTGCAGGGGTTCCTCCGTGCTCACATCTTACTTCTGTTAAAATTGAGAGGAATAAAACATGGGGCAAACTGAAATTAAATCACTTAAATTCTGGTATATCTCCAAGATTTTTAAATGTTATTGTTCTGTTGATGTATATTTTAAACATTTAAATGTAACTGTCATTTGTGTACCAGAGGGCTTGAAACTTTTAAAATCTGTGGGTTTTTTGTTATGATTGTATTGACTTTTCTTCATCTTGAGTGTGATAGTTGTCACACCTTCCAGGATTGTTATTTTATTCCTTATTTATTCCTTTTTTACTTATAGGGAAATTTGTGTAAATTCTCTGCACTGTTGAGTGTCCTGAAATGGAGTGGGCAGCATATGGTATATTTGGGATCTGGCTCTTAATAGCAATTTTTTCACTTTAGTATTGTATCAACTCTTGAGTACTGTACAGTATATAAATACTGAAAGATAGTATATAAATAGGAAGGATAGTTAATCCATTTTGTCCCACTGAAAGTTATTGATCTAGTGTTAATGCGTTGTGAATCTTAAATGACAAATTCAGTAGTTTAATTGTGAATACTGCTGCCTTTAGTCACTTTGAAGTATCAATTAAAGAAGTGAACTTACAAGTGTTCTCATAAAATGATTTCTTCGTGAGCTTTTCTTATCACACCATTGTGACAATGGATTTTTTGCGAGCATTATGTTGTTTTTTAGATCTAAGAAAGTTAAAGCCTTCCATTAAGCATACCTTGGTATGTATAGGTAAACCCTCTTAAAAATTTCTGGCTGTTGTAATAGATGTGATGTATCAGGTAGCATCTCAGAACAAGGCAATTTCACAACCTAACTGTTCTCCCTGGAAAATGCTTTGAGATAAAGCTGTTGATAGGTTATTCACAGGTGGCATAAGTGGCAATCACAGAACAGATTCTTTCTCAGCAAGAGGCCTGATTTTGGCAAGAGAAATTGGGATCTGTAACAGTTGTGTCGAGTCCACCAAAAAAACCCCAAAAAACCCCAAAAAACCCCCAAAAAAACCCACAAAACCACCAAACCCAAAACAACCCACAAAACAAAAAATTCCATTGCAGTGCATTTTAGCTGGTCTGTCATGTCAGCTGTCAGCAACTGTGCCTTGAGGACTTAACTCCTCAGTGCTGGTGGAAGTCTCTCTGCACCCTTAGGTACAGTGCTGAGCAGTTTTGCTCAAGGGGCCTGGGACCCACAGTACATTTGGAGCAGATTGGCAGCAGTCCAGCTGGAGCTGCCACATAAGAGTCAGTAAAGCGAGCAGCCAAATGTCCCCTGGCACACAGCTACCCACCATGCTCTGGCAGCAATCAGCCAACTATTTCTGTCTTCCAAGGGCCCTGACCCAACCTGCCTTCCCTTCTCTGCATGCAGTGATATCCCCATCCAAAATTAAGAGTGGTGTCATGTAGCCTCACTCTTGCCAGAAAGCATCATAATGTGAGTCGTAAAAGCTCACCTTTGATTGGTGCTTGACTTTTCACATTTAAAGCTGAGCACCTATGTTTGTGTGTTGAGGGCCCTGCTATAGATAAATAAATGTTTTTTCCTTACATTATTAAAATATCTGATACCTCAACTCCAGTTGAGTGGAGCATGGTGCTAATGTGGTCCTCAGTCCCCATATAACCATTCACTTAAGGGTCAGACTTGATGATCATTGAGGGTCCCTTCCAGCTCAGAATATTCTGTGAAATATCTGTGAAAAAATGCATCTGAGGACACAACCTGAATGCCTGCAATGGAAGCACATGTTTGATTCTTTTTTCTTAAACAGGCTTGAAGTAAAATTCTTTAAATCACCCCCTTAATTTTTTTTCCCCTCAGAGCCTACTCCTTTCACGTAAGTGCAGATGGCCAGATGCAGCCAGTTCCTTTCCCTCCTGATGCCCTCATTGGCCCAGGAATCCCTCGCCATGCCCGTCAGATCAACACCCTGAACCACGGGGAAGTTGTGTGTGCAGTTACCATCAGCAACCCCACAAGACACGTGTACACGGGTGGGAAGGGCTGTGTCAAGGTCTGGGACATCAGCCACCCTGGCAACAAGAGCCCTGTCTCTCAGCTGGACTGCCTGGTAGGTGAACAGCAGCATACAGCACTGAAAGAAGATAGGATGTTGTGTTAAGATTGCAGTGATACCACTGAATGTAAAGGGCAAGTGGGTATTTGGTTTCTGTCATGGTATCACAGGTTGGTATTGCGTCTGTAATTCTGTTGTTTCTATTAGAGCTGAGGTTGAAGTATGTTCCTCACCATACTTGTGGGTTTTTCCCCCCACAAAGAATCAAAACATTTTTAATATCCTTAAATCATGGTAGGAGGAAAGATCAAAGGCAGCACAGCAAATATTGTTTATAAACTTTGACATTTGCTGGCAATCTTGCAGCTTGTTGATACCCTATCATGCTAAAAATTGCTGTCTTGCAGCTGTATTCTCTATGAATATTTGGGGATTGTGTCACATATTTTGTGTCTGTGTATATGTATGAATGCATTGACCTGTCTTAATGTGGCAATTAAAAATATGCCTGAGTGTTATGCACAAATTATTTGAATGTGCAAACAAGATGAACTATTGTTAGCAGCTTTTCTCTTGTCATTTACCAGTTCTTGGTGAGATGATGCTGCTTGTTACAGAGGCAGTAAAATGAGAACTGTGCAGCACGTGTAGATTTATAATGAATTGCTACACAAGTTGCTACACAAAGGAGGAAAATTGCCCAAATATTTTCCTCTGACTTCCCCTATATGGTGGCAGCAAGTCTCACTGGAATGGGAAGGGGGAAAGTGTGCAGGGAATTTGGTACTCCCCCATGCTGAGAGGTTAATGTGCTGAAATAAACAGAGTATGAAAATACAACTTTCTACACCAGCTGTCAAATTCAGCTATCTTGAGTTGTTTTGGGCTGGGTTCAGGTCTTTGCATTTTGATGCTAATTAAGATTAAATATCTCTCACTGCTGAATTTTGTAGATCAAGTTGAAGTACTTCCCTAATGTCATGTAATTTTCTGGCATTAATACACTTTATCATTGTCATAAGTATAAATGGCTCATTAAAACCAGGAGGGAATACAATACTTTTATGGATTTCTGCTCTCATGTTAATGCTGTTTTCTTTCCTCATGAGTAATCTCTTGATGGCTTCTGTCTCCACAGAACAGAGACAACTACATCCGTTCCTGCAGATTGCTCCCTGACGGCCGCACCCTGATTGTTGGTGGGGAAGCCAGCACATTATCCATTTGGGACCTGGCAGCTCCAACTCCTCGCATCAAAGCTGAGCTGACATCTTCTGCTCCAGCTTGCTATGCCCTAGCTATCAGCCCTGATTCCAAGGTCTGCTTCTCCTGCTGTAGCGATGGCAACATTGCAGTGTGGGATCTGCATAACCAGACTTTAGTAAGGTAGGTCGACCAAAGTAGATCATCAGGTTCTGAAGAATTATTTAGACACAGCCACAAATGTGGTTTTGCTTACATATTCTATTTTCTCTGTGCATAGATGCTTCCAGTATTTTGTTGTTCAGCATAGGCATAGTAATACCTTGACAGAAGTGTATATGATTATTTATAGGTTTGAGAGTTTCATCAACTCTGTCGTTGTATGGCCTTTTGATCAGCCCATAACTATAGTTCCCTAAATATCAGCTGATGTCAATACTGCTGTAGCTTCCTTGAACAGATGATTTTCTTTGTTTCCGTGCAATATGCTGCTCTTACTCTAATCTCTTTAATCAGAGATCCAGCTAATATGTCTTGGGTAAAGGTATGTGTAAATTACTGCATTGCAGACTTAGCCTTTCAGGAGTATGGGTTGATGCTCAACACTGATAAGGGAGTAAGTTAAGAACTAGTCATACGGGTCCTCTCTGGGCACTGCACTGTATAAATGTTGTTACATGTAATATCACCATTGCATGTAAAGTCAGACTTTCACTACCTGATGTTGCCATTTAGACTGCTTTTTTATTTATAACTTCAGTGACCTGCACATTTTTCTTAAACTAAGGTAATTTCACCTTTCATGCTACAATCTTCTGGGAGAATGACTGTTTTAAGTTGAGTAGTGGGTATCACACAGCCAGCTGCAAAGATTTCCAAAGTACCTGGCTATTTTAAAGTGTTCTTTTTGAAATCACATTAGCTGTCTGGCCTGATTGCATCATGAATTCATCAAAAAACTCACATGATTGTCCCAGAGTTTGTATTAGTTTGGGATTGCTATTGGAATCTAAGTTACAGCTGAGGGACTGGAAGAAGGTATTCTATATTGTTGCTCAAAATGTGCTGATCTTGTTTTAATATTTTCAGGCAATTTCAGGGCCACACAGATGGAGCGAGCTGTATTGACATTTCTAATGATGGTACCAAATTATGGACAGGAGGTCTGGACAATACAGTCAGATCCTGGGATCTCAGAGAAGGGAGACAGCTACAGCAACATGACTTCACATCACAGGTTCGGTTTTAGAACCTTTGACATGTAAACAAAATTTTCTCATGATTTTTAAAAGCAAACAAACATTTTTAATTTTTTTTTCTTTATAAGCAAAAGAAGCAGTCTCAAGGAGAACTCCAAAGAATTTTTCATTTAGTCTCATATTCCATACTCTCATTTTTGTTCATTTTTTTTTCTTGTGGCAGCTAAATGTCTGTCTGGATTATGACTGTTTGACAGATTAGTACCTCTCCCATGAGAGTAATAGAGAAACAGCTTTATAAAACAAGTGCCAGATTAAAATGTCCCTATCTGCAATCTGTTGCCATTTCTGTAGATTCAAGTTCAAAAATATTTTATGAAAACATTTCTAAAAGCTGTCAGATAAGCGTGGACATTAACTTTTATAGTTTGATTTAGTACTTCACTGTTGCTGTTTTAATGACATTTAATAGCATAGTTTTGCAGCTGTGTTTGCATGAACAAATTTGTCTTGATTACTGTAGTAATTGGATTATCATGTTTTTCAAACTGCAGTAGACCAAAACTGTGAGTTTGCATAGTGCTAACAGTGTAGCAAGGGTCAGTGTTGAATATTTCGAGCTCATTCCTTTACTGATTGAAGCATGTGCTGTGCAGATCTTCTCACTGGGCTACTGTCCAACTGGTGAGTGGTTGGCAGTAGGAATGGAGAACAGCAATGTTGAGGTGCTGCATGTTACTAAGCCGGACAAGTATCAGCTACATCTTCATGAAAGCTGTGTGTTGTCACTCAAGTTTGCTCACTGTGGTAAGCAAATCCTTCTATATCAGTGTTTTCCTTCATTAAAAATTCATTCAAGGTTACCTTTAAATGAAAGTGCAATATAGTTATTAAACTACAGACTATAGTTAAAAATTAGGTATTAAATTTAGGTGTTAAGTTTATTTCAAAAACTCTCGCTGACTGCTTTATTCTATATACTGCTTATTTTGTGATTGAACATCGTAGTGCAACTAGATGAAAATGTTACTGTTCTTTGGATATGTGTGAATGCTTTGTTGTTATGATCATCTGTTTCTTTTCAAGGTGTATTCCTTGAAAAAAAATAAAGCAATAACATTTAAACAATCTGTTGCAGGCAAATGGTTTGTAAGCACTGGAAAAGATAATCTTCTTAATGCTTGGAGGACACCTTATGGAGCCAGTATATTCCAGGTAATAATCTCCTGAAAGCTACTTTTCACATACATTACAGTGCAGTAGAGCTGCACATCTCGGGGTCTGTCAGTAGACTAAGGAGTTTTCAGGTGAAAATGCAGCTATTTACAGTAGTCCTTAAAGAGTTTATCCATAATTAGAGAAAGAAATGCTTTTGTCCTTTCTACTATTTCACTAATTCAGCTCTTACAGTAAAGTAGCCTATCCAAAATTTAATCCAAAATTTTTCTTAACAATTCTTCTTTCTCACCTTCTTCTGGATGTTGATGGAATACAGTTCCCAAGTCGTGCTGTTATGTGAACAGTCGCTGAAGGTCCAAAATGTAGCTAAACCAGCGGAAGTCATACTCAACATGTGTATTTTTCTGGGATGGGATGTGTTTATGGATTGGACCAGCAGACTCCTGAGCTGAAAACTGAAGTGATGTGGAAGGGCCTATTGAAGTATAACTGAAAGCTTTAACCTATCTATAATCCCTCTGAGCCCAGTTTTAATGGCATTTCAGTGCCACTATAAAGAGTGGGATTTTTGGCATGTCTTTCGGTTCTTTCACCTGCAGGCACCTCTAGGGTGGGAGTTTTTTTATTAAATTTAGCTGTTCAACTGGCTTTAGTTTAAATGAGCAGTCTCCTGTGTACTGATGCCTGCCATGTCTCCACATTTGGAGACAGTGCAGTTTACCTTGACATGAGAAAGGTAGGGTCTAAATTTTTCTAGTGGACTAGGAAACCAACCTCGCATTTCTAGAACCAACCCTCCACAGACAGCCCAAATCATCCTAGCAAGAGCACATCACCCTTAAAAGTGATGTTAAAAACTCCAGTATAGCTTTCTTACTGAGGGGTAGATAAGGAAAATTCTAGTGCATTGAACAGAGGTGTCTTTGCCAAAACACAGCATGATTGGGAAGTGTTTAGCTCTTGTTATAACAGGCAGAAAATTTTGTGGACATATATTATGTAAAGAAAATATGCACTGAAACATCAAGGCAAATGTGACAACGCATACACATCATCTTAGATCAGACAGCAAAGCCAGAAGAGACAGAGCTACTGCATCCTGCTATATCCTGTGTCCCATCCAGCTCCTACACACTTGTGTATCCTGTTCCACCACAGTGTCTTTTCCTAATTGCATACTCTATAATAATATAAATTCCTTTGTGCAAAGCTTTTGTCTTCTTGTGTTGGGAAAATAGTGAGAGGAGATACAGTTATTGCTGTGGAGTCTCTTTGTTTCATACCTGTGGGTAGGTAGGGCTTTGAAGTGTTTCTCTGTGTCAATTTCTTGTTTACAGCAAAAGAAGTGGGAAGAAGATGGGTTTTCATTCATTTTTATGCAAATCAAATACATAAAGTATTAATAAATGCTCATTCCTTCTAAAGTATATAGAAAGGACTACTTCTATTTGTTTGATTGATATGTTACCTTTATGTCCATAATATTCACTTCCCTTTCTACCACTGTTTTATTTTACAATAGATTTTTCTGTAGAACAAAAGTATTTTTAAAAAATTGCCACTATGGTACTGATACTTTAATGAGCTTTTCATGTATTCCCTATCTATAAATTCTTCCAATTAATCTTCAAGCCCTTCAGGATTGAAGGATTGGAAAGACGTAATTTTCTTTTTCCTTTTTTTTTTCTTCTAGTCCAAAGAATCCTCATCTGTGCTTAGCTGTGATATCTCTGTGGATGACAAATACATTGTCACTGGCTCTGGGGACAAGAAAGCTACAGTCTATGAAGTTATTTATTAGAGACAAATCTGAATGCAGATAGAACTCCTTCTCCTAGCACTTTGCTGTATATTCCTTTTTATTTTTTTCTTTCTAAACTGAAAACTTAAACACTCATCACAGTTGTAGAATTTATTTTTACCTTCTTAACTTGCTATTGATTTGTGAATGCTCATTAAGAACTTGTGATACCAAATTGTCAAATATCTACTTGGAAGAAGATGGAATAAGCATACTTAATGGTGACCTTGACTCTTTAATTATGTATTATAGCTGTAATGTATTTATTTTGTTTAAAGAAGGCTTTCTAACAATGAACTGACTAAATAAAGCTGTCTGGCCCGGCTTTAGTTTGAAAGATGCATCATATACTTGTGTTTTTGCAGGTGGACAAATTGGGGATCTTGGAGAAGGATGTTCAGGAGATAGTTAAAATTACACTAAATAGACTTGTAGTTTCTATTTAAAAAAATAAACTTTGTTATATTTTTTAGTCCTGTTCTTGGATGAGACCTCTAAGTGTTATTACAGTATAATTATTTGGTGGGAAGATGCTGTATCTTAACTATTTTAGACAGTCTTGGAAACTTAGGAAATTGCAAACTGTAGCCAGTGATCTACATGCCTGTGATGAATGGCAAATTCAGTTCACATCTAAATTAAATTCACTTTAAGTAAGAATGTGCTAATTTATATATTTGCAATGTTAATATAGCATCTTGTGTACAGATTTGTTCTCAATGCTTTTCTGTTGATAGACATAAAGCATTTTGGTGTCAAGTTAGGTTTTTTAATATAAACACCTCTCTTTGTTATATTGTAGAGAGTACAATAAGTTGCCTCAAAGAATCACCTTTGTTACTTCTGGAAACTTTTGCAATGTTTCCTTGAAAATGGGGATATGTGTCTTTGGGCAATTTTTCAATTACAAGAGATTATGAAAAATATTTGATATGTTCTTTGGAAACTGCACTGAAATAAGAATGGATGCCTACCAATATACAAACTACAAAAAAAGCAATGACCTCTGAGGTAGGATTTACAAGAGTACTCATTCCGACATACAAAAAGGAATGGATTCTCATTGGGATAAGGACTTGCTTTGTTCGCCAGCAGTTCAATCCAAGTCTTGATTGGATGTCCCTAAAACGGACGCAGACTGAGCCATTGTGCCAGAGACAACGTGTTATCTTTTTATGTTGTTGTTGTTGCTGTTAAACTATGATCTGTGACTTTTTTTTTTTTTTTTTTTTTTTGAATGCTTTAAAAAGAAATCTTTAAGTCTGTGGATCTGCTGATGTACAGTGCCTTTGCTGCTATGGATCAAAATCAAGAGACCCGTGTAGATAAATCTTATTGTATAAGTAGAAAATTACTTAATTTCATACTAGAAATGGATTGATGCTGCAAGTTAAATTGGACTGTTTATTGAAGTTCCAAATGTGGTAGCAAAAAATGGTGTCTTAAGTGCTTAGTGTTTGATGTCATTAACAGTTTCGTAATACTCTACATTGTAGAAAGATTTTGATACTAAACTGTGTCATTGTACATAGTTCTAATGCATTGTATTGACCACCAGTACTTCTATAATGGTAGATTATTGTTTGTGCATTCAGACTTTTAAGCATTAAACATAAGTAACTTCTAAGATGCATTTTTCTCTTTTTTTTCCTTCCACATTGCTGTGTGTGTGATAATCTCAGTCACACGTGCAGCCCTTCAGTCACGGAACATACCACTACAGATACTTGTGGTTTTGCCACTGAAACACAATGTAGAGTTTCAGCTGAGATGGTGAAACCTGTGAATTTATAGTTTCTCACGTTTCCTGACTGCACTAATTCTGAGCACTTGGAGGCATCAGGCTTTGCCTGTCAAGAGTGTGCCGCTTCCCAGTTTTGTGGTTTCCCATCTGACATACCTGTGTTGTCCCATACCTTGGGTGAGAGTGAACTTGAGGGCCATTACTGCTCACATGCCCAATGAGTATGTGGAGCTCAGCAGGATTTGGGAGCAGTGTTGCACTGCAGCATCACACCAGAGTTTCCTCATCCAGACCTGAAGTTCGTGCTCACAGACAGACTTGTCTCACTAACATCTGGGTTTAGATCAAAGATTTAGCCCAGCTTTTATGGAGTTAATGAGCACAAGTTAAAGTGGACTAGGGCACATTAATTAATGCACTGCTGGAGAGGGGTGGCAGAGGGAGGAGTAATGCTGTCTGTAGCAGGAAAAAAGGAAATGGAAAAAACCCAAGAGAAGATTTGAATTTTGTTTTTCTTGTAACCCATTTCTGAAATGATGCTGTGCATGGTGGAAGTCCCCAAGCATGCAAGCTTGTGATACACCAGCCTGTGGTGACTGCTGGTACATGAACCCAAGCTTAGAAGTATTTTGGGTTTTCTTGTAATGTCAAAACAAGACGTAAGTTGATGAAGTAATTTACTTGTACTCTGAGTGATTACATAATACTTGTTGGAGGAGAGTGTAGAGGCAGGTTTCTCTCAGAGCTATCAGTTCCTTGGAGTTAACAGTGTTTTCCAGATTTCTCCCAGAATAATGTAAGATTTCACTTGTACTAAGGTTCTGTGCTACTTAATGCAATAATGCTGCATAAAAGTAAACGTGCTATAGATACCTTCTGTTAATATTTACTCTTGTCTGAAGAAATAAGAATTTACTGGTTATAAACGTATTGGAGACACCTTGTCTTTTCAAAGCCATTCAAAAATATAAAAGGCTGGGGTGTACACCATTTACTAAAAAAAGAGAAACCTCCTGCTTAATGTTTGGAGAGAATGTCTTATTTTTATGTAGTAGTTCCCGTATGAGATAACTTAAAACATCTAAGATAAAGCATTCCTTTAAAAAGAGTAAAACATTGCATGCACCTGAATTTGTAACAGAGCTAGTTTTGACAGCAAAGTAATGTGCTTCTGAAACAGCCTGCCATATATCTGCTTATTAATGGTTGTATTGATGGCTTGTAAACAGTGTAGGAACCAAATTCTTTAATCCAGGATTACTGCAGTTAAATGTGTAGTCATCCTGATTTTTTCCCCTTCTGGGCTGAGTGCAAGTGAGAGACGGTACAGAGGTACTTTCTAGTTTTCATTTATGCATACATAGGGTCACCTTCCTTTCTTCATTCATTAGTTTTGTTTGCAACTGCACAGCACTATTTTGTGTAAAGTGTTTTGATGTAGATGTGTTTGTACCACAAACTTGTGGCAAATGTACTCCAAATTCAAATACAACCATCTATTTCTCTGTATTCTTCCCTTTAAAATATTATTTAGATTAAGAAAGACATTTCTTTTTAATTTTTATATCTTTTCTGACTGGCCAGTATAGTGCTCCCATATAAAGGGAGCACTTCCTATCAAATCAGTGTTTTCTAAAGAAACGCAACTTTAAATTATATTTCTCTGCTTGTTTTCAGCCAAAAGTGATTTCTCTCTCCTATTTCTTAAGCTAATCCATTACATAAAAAGAAAGTAAAATTTACTTCACCAGCCATGATTTTCATGTTTGAGGGATTTTAAGTCTGTACTGGAATAGTTCAAATTGGATTTTGTGTATTGCACTGAACTCTGACACTTGATGCTCATATAAAATTCCTTCTTCCTGAAACATTGATAGGTATGTGGGAGAAACAGAAAAGTAGCTATGCAGGGCTAAATATGCCTAGACTATATTCTACAAATACATGCTACGTCCTTGGCACAAATAAATGCTTCTTCTGCTACTACTGTGTTTATTTCTGATCATTCCAACTGAAATCCTGATGTGACTAGTTTCTACTCAAGGGTTTGTGTTGTGAAAGAAAATTAAAATAAAATAAAAACACAGAATAGAATAGAATAGAATAGAATAGAATAGAATAGAATAGAATAGAATAGAATAGAATAGAATAGAATGGAATTTCTATACGTGCAAGAAATTAAAAGCAGAACTTGGGCTGCATTGCTTCTCATTTACGTTGAATATACTACCTGTTTGTGGCACCAAATTAACACTGCATACAGCAATTCAAGAACACTTTAGAGCATCTTTAGAAGTATGGCTACTGAGAAGAATGCCACTTTGAATTTTACAGAGCAAATGCACTCTGAATAGCTCATCCAAGAGCTGCTCTCACATGGTATGTAGGAGGGTATTTGCCTTCAGTACTGGAGAGCTTTTTTGATTCTAATGTTTTGCAGTGACCACAGTGGTGTTGAAAAGAGTTGAGCAGTTTGGGCTTGATGTGCAGCCAGCCAGTTCTGCCATATATTTACATGAGAATGCCCTTCCCAGACATAGTAGGAGATGAATCCTGGAGTGGTGTGCTGTAGAAGATCATCTCTGACAAGCTCTTAAATAATGCACCTGCTACGTCTGCTTTTGAACCAAGAGTTACTGAACATAGCCCTTGAGATTTCACATTTCTTCCGGTATTTGGAGTACAGCATTTCCACTGCACAGCAAGAAATTTTTATGTCAAAACCAATAAATGTTCTTACTCTTACCAAATGATTTTCTGTCCCAGTTACAAGGAAACAGTATTATGGTGTCTTTTTTGATTATTAAAAATGGTGTAGCCTGACATTTACAACATGTGCATAAACCTGCCGTGGAGTGCAAAGAAGCTCTTCTGCGGGGTCACTTTGATTCATGTGGTTATGTTCTAAAACATTCCAGAAATAAATTTTTCCTTGTTTTGGGAGAGATTAACCTCTACTATCATATGCACAGTGTACAAATTAAGGGGAGGGACTGTCTAGTGGTTGGTTGCTTCTGCATCTGTGGCTTGGATTTAGCTGATTATCCCAGAACGCTAAAAGCATCTGAAGGGTAAAATCAGTAAGTACAAATATTTAAGGATTTTTTAAAAATTTCTGCTCTTCTATAGTAATTATATTGACCCAAACTGTCTTTTAAAGTCATATCAAGGTAAGCATCTGTATTACACTTCCTTTTCATATTCAAATAAAAGAAGGGGTGGAGGAATTTGAAGCTAATCTTTACCTTTCAATCAAATCTGTCTTTAAGAAATACCCCAAAATGCTGGTGCTTGAAGAAGTAATTTTCTTGGGTTTACTGTCATTATACTTGTAGAATTTTATAACAAATGTGCCATAGCACAGTCCTCACTAATTCCATAAATGAGAATAGGTGATATAGCTGCAATTAGAAGTTAGGGTTTAGAGAATACTATTAACATTTGGGGAAAACAGTTTGATTTTCAGGTCAAAGGTGTTACTTCATTTCCTGAGCAAAAGCAGTATGGAATTTTAGCTGCATGTTTTAATGCACTGTCTGTCCAGTATGGCTTAGGGGTTCAGCTTCAAGAGGTTTCAGCAATTCTGTCTTGATTTTTTTTTTTTTTTTTTTTTACTGTAGTTTAGGACACATTTGATGAAAAAATGGTAATTAAGGACAACTCTGGTCCCAGGAGCATGGGCAGGAGGTGATATGTGGAATGGGTTTCTCTGCTTCTGATTCCAGCCTGTGCTCTGTGCTGCCTGGCACCTAGAGAAATGATTTGCATGAGTCCTGTGTAAAGTGTTTTTATGTTCTTCACGAAAAGCATTATCTAAAGGCTAGCTATCCATTATTTTGAAAAATTTGTCACAGCTGTATTGAAATATAGGGAGGCATTTTCTGTTGGGAAAAGAACAAGGAGGACCTCTGGGGAATCAAGCATTTCAACTCTTTATCAAGCACTGTAAATGTGCAAATGAGGCAGTCACACTGCTGTGTTATAAACTGTCAGTCTTCTACTAGAGTGGGGAGAAAAAAATATATGATACAAAGATAATAGACTATCTTGTGTTTCAGCATGGCTTTAAGGTATTCGGTATGAAGTCCAATTTGCACTCATTTTAGAATAAATAAGCATGAATCCTCTTGTGAGATTAATGATGGTGTGTCTGGACACCTAACAAAAAGATAGCAGTGAAAGAATGAGGGTAGTTACCAGGCTTTCTCGTCTCCAACACATGAAGCAATATTATCGAAAAAAATCTGCTCATTTTAGAATCTTGTGTGAGCAGCAAAGTTAATATTTAAATGAAAATATTTTTTCTAAAGCAATGTTAATGTCATCCTCCCATTTATCTATGCACGTCTTTGCCTGAATACAAAAAAAATCCTGCTCCCATTGCAAATTAGCTTATTTCATCCAAGCTTTTAAGAATAATTAGAATAGCTTCTCTGCTTTGTATCAGTTTTAGGGTTTCTTGCAAGTTGTGTGTGACTCCAATGATACTTTCTCACTTTTTCCTTCTCCACTGAGAACTTTCATGAAGCTGGTGTTCAGTGCTCCAAAGATGCTCTTGCTTGTGGCTTGGTCTTGTTCTCAGGAGTTGCTCAGTGAATGGGAATGGGTATGGGAAGCATTCACAGGATTTTACTGACTGTGACAACTGCCTCCTCCTTTCTCTGAGCAGTCTTAAATAAAGAGGTGCAGTAGGAGCAGTCCTCTGTGCAGCTGACCCTTCTGCTTTACCAAGTTTCACAGGTGCTCATCATCTGGAAATGACAGAGGAGAAGCAGCTAGGAGTTCCAGGTGGGCTCGATGTGCCAGTGGGAGACAGCCATGTAAAAGATAAATGTGATATGGGATGTGTCTGGAGAGCCATTTGCTGTAGAAACAGGGAAGTATTGCTGCCATTGTACAAGGCACTGGTGAGACCTCGCCTAGAATAGTGAGTACAAACCTGGTCACCCGTGTTCAAAAATCTTAATTGAAAATGGGACTGATAGGGAAAAGAGTGTACTCTACCAGGCAGACTGGAAAAACAAGGGGATGGAGAATGTGTTATCTAAGAAAAGCCATGTCCTTTTAATCATTCAGGGTGGCAGAACAGGAGCAGATAAAAATGACATCTAAAAATACTTCAAATGTCTATTCATCAAGGTTGATGGTATTACAACTGAAAGATAAATCTAGCACAAAAAAGGCAAGTGAAGAAAGCAGTGTTACCTGGAATTAAAGAGGTTCTGTTAAGAGTAGGCTACCCAGTAATGGCTTTCCAAAACATAGAAGGCAGGAAAAAGTGACTGCTTTCAAGACAGAGAATGATATATTTATGAAGATGTGTGTGTGATTGCAGGATATTGGTATCCATAGCTCATAGGTCTCTCCCAGTCCTTCTTACATTCATGATCTGTGTATAAAAAGAATGTATTATCATAATGGAATGAAGGGGTGTTTGTTCTGAAAGAAGTTTGATGGGTGAAGAGAGCGGGAGAGAAGGGCTGTCAAACAGAAAACATGCACTCCAAAGTGTTTTGTGCAGCTGAAAAATGAACAGTTCTCCCTAAGTCTATCTATTATGACACTGTTTCCCTGAAAACAATAGTAGGAAAGAGAACTGCACTTAATGCAAGCATAACAATGCAGTATGCTCCAGCCTACTTGGACTCACTGGTTTGCACTCCACCAGCCCAGATGGTCTGGTTTCTAATGTAAGTCAAAAGTGTTTAGATTTTGAGCTTGGAGATTCAGCAGGGCTTTCCTGCACGTCTGTTGCTAGTTGTGTGCATAACTCTTGGGTTCAGTGGAGTGTCCCAGACTGCAGCTGTGTGGACTGATAGCTGTAAGCTGCTCAGAAAAACCTCAAGGGGAAGAAAGGGAAGATGATCTTGGCTACACAGGAGGGAGGCAAGATAATTACAGCTCTGTGTAGTCGGTTGTACTGACTGCTACTGTGCACTGCTGTGAGAGATGTGGCTTGAGGACAAGAATTGCTGAGGATTCCTTCACTTACTGCGTCAGGAAGCGTAGGGGTAAATGGTATTAGAACTCAAATTGTTCTGTGTGAGGCAGGGGAAGCCTTCTCACATCAGGCTGAAGTTGACTAGCCTTGGCCTCTGAACCAGACATTTCTTTTTTTAATGCCTAGTAAAAGGAAAATTTTCTGATCCTGAGACAAGCGTTTCATTCTGAGTGTGTCTGCAGCTGGAAGAAGGTGAACATGGATGTACAGGCCTGATGGATCACTATGGGAGTTATTTCATGTCAACAACCTTATTTTCTTTATTTTTTTCCCACTTTTTCTCCCCTTTTTCAAATGTAGTATTTTCTGAAGCTGGATTTTAGTCCAGCAGAGAAATCATTGTTGACCATCCTGCATAACTCTTCAGAGAACTTGTTTAATGTATCAATGTGCAATTTTAACAATGTGAGGACATTGTGAACTGAGTTTTCCTGGGCTTCATGTCAGTTTCAAGCAGGAAGGAAAAAAGTCTGATGCAATTAAATTTAGGTAATTAGAATGGTACTCAACTGGAATGTAGTAGGTTGGTAAAGGAACACACAGAAGAAATACAACAAATGGCTGGCTGAATTTTGGCTGCAGAAAACTGTGACAAGGTTGACTGTACCTGTCATATTAAAAAAAAAAAAAAACCAAACAAGCCCTCAGCAGTTCAAAAGACAGTCTTCTGTTATTATAACGGAGTATTTAGGGTCTCTTGTTATATCTTACTGAAATACTGAGCCACCTTGGTGGTATTGACATATTTGAGACTTATGGAGTATACTTCTTTCCTGCCAGGCAGTCCGAACTGCCTGGGTACAGAGGAACTCTAACTTCAGGACATAACTGTATGATTTTCATATGATCTGGTAATCTTTTCTCACTGCATCATCTCCTGTAGTTTTATGACTTAGAGTGGCATTCCCATGACTGTAGTAATGGCATGAGAGGCTAGGAAATCTGTCTCACCCTCAAGAATCTAACATTGTTGGTTGTTAAACAGGCGTAATTTTGAGTACTTGCAACAGTTTTTCTCAGACACCTCCACATCCTCTGATATGTGCCCTTCCTCTGAGCTATAATGCTGCATCCAGCCCTGGGGTCCCAGCACAGGAAGGACATCAGCCTACTGGAGGAAGTCCAGAGGAGGCCTCCAAAATGATTAGAGGAATTTAGCAGCTCCTCCTCCTTTAGGACTAAGAGAAGCAGGTTTATCAGCCTTGAAAGACTGGGGAGATCATATAGCAGCCTTCCAGCACCTGAAAGCAGCCTGCAAGAAATGTGGAGAAAGAGTCTTTACAAGAGCATGTGGTGACAGGAAAAGGAACAGTGGCTTCAAACTGAAAGAGGGTAGGTTTAGATTAGATATTTGGAAAAAATCCTTTACCTGAGGGTGCTGAGACACACTGGCACAGATTGCCCAGAGAAGCTGTGGATGTCCCATCCCTGGAAATGCTTAAGCCTTGGAACTGTGGCTACATTACAATGCCCCACAAATACAAGGAAAACTGAGATTCTTGTTAATAGATCCTTTGGGGCAGAGTAGCATGAGAGAACACTGAATAACTAGTGCTTTTAGAGACAGAGAGAGAGAGAGAGAGAGGAGAAGAAAAGAGAGAAGAAAGAAAGAAAGAAAGAAAGAAAGAAAGAAAGAAAGAAAGAAAGAAAGAAAGAAAGAAAGAAAGAAAGAAAGAAAGAAAGAAAGAAAGAAAGAAAGAAAGAAAGAAAGAAAGAAAGAAAGAAAGAAAGAAAAAAAGAAAGAAAGAAAGAAAAAAAGAAAAAGAGAAGAAAGAAAGAAAAGAAAAGAGTAGATCACAGAGAGGAAAGGTATCACCACCCTTGGATGTAAGGATGAGACTTAATTGTTGCAAATTAGACGACCCTTGATCACAGTCTAACTCTGTTGGGGGTGGGGGAAGCCCATATGATGTGTGAGGGGTTATATTCCAGGATCAGCTTCTTCCTGGCTTTATCCCCTACCTGGCTCTAAACCCAGCTTAAACAGGTCAGTTTGTCGTGCTCATCCTCTGGTGGTGGGTGTGCACCTCTCTGCACTGGGGCTGTTCTGTTGTAGACCAGAGGTTTCACCACCACACAGCCAAAAACTCCTTCTCCCCTTCAGCTGGGGGCACAAACAGAACCTCAACAGAGCACCTGGTGTTTGTGCTAATGACTGCTTTTTAGAGTCATTAGCATTTCAGTCTCAGGCCAGGCTAGATGGAGCAGCTCTAGGGTAAGGTATCTAGGGGAAAGGAGTTTGAACTTGATGATCTTCAAGATCTGTTCCAAATCAAAGCATTCTATGATTTGATGAGTCAATGACAGTCTCAATGAATCCTTCAGAAGAGACTTTTGTCTTTTATAGTGACAAACTTTTTTCTATGAAAAAGCCATGAAAACTGTGATGTAGGCCCTTCATCTTCTTGGGACAGCTCTCTGTTGTGTGCAAACTCTCTTAGCAGTTTGGCAGACTTCTGCAGCTCAGCAAAAAGTAGAAATTCTTCATTATTACTTTTTCTTTCTGTGGCATAATTGAACAACAAAGTATAAGACAGTTAATTTCCTTAAGAATGTTAATTAATTTGTTCAAAAGATATGGGTTTGAATCTAAAGGAAAATATTTAATTTTTCTGCTTTTTACCCTGCAATCTGCTTGGTGCTTGGTGTTGGTTTGTGGCAAGATTTCTTAGGGGAAAAAAAAAGCACTTGTGGTCCAGATTAGCTGTTTGACCTGCTCAGCTCCAGCGTGTATGCTGCATAGTCCTATTTACCACCCTCACTGGATGAGGGTGTATTAGTTTCTGTTATCGATCTTTTGCTTCATTTTCCAACCCTTCCTTCATTAATGGGAGGCTTTGTGTCCAAAGGGGAGTGGCTGGAGATGCTAGAAGAGGATACAGAGGAATGACCTCGATGCTCTCACAACTTCTGCTTGGGAAGTAGAGTGGTAGGGACTCATATCCTGCCTGTTGTTGGTTGACAGGATGCAAGGGAATGGCTTAAATCTAATCAAGGGAAGTTCAGATTGGATATTAGGAGTTTTTCACAAGCTCCTGGGGAAGCTGTCATGGCCCCAAGCCTCTGAGTTTTCACAAAGTTTTTGGACAACATTCTTAGATACAAGGTTTAACTTTTAGGTTGTCCTATGGGGAGTTAAGAGTTGAATTTGGAGAACCTCACAGACCCCTTCTAACCCATGAGATTCTCTGATTATTAATTACAGAGTTAAAAATCTGGGGAAAAAAAAAAAAAAAGAGTCAAATAAAAAAAAGAAAACCTCCAAACAACATAAAAGTTCATTAAAAATACGTTGTGGGGTTGTTGTTTGTTTTTGGGTTTTTTTTTGGTTTTTTTTTTTTTCATGGGAGATCTAAGATAATTGGTGCTAGTTAACTTTTCAAATTGAGATTTGCATTCCAGATTACTTTTTGTCTGGAAGCTCTCCCATGACTCAGAACTCTGGTTCTGCTAAAATTATGAGCTCCCCCCCTGCATGAGAACACCCTGGGCATAGCTACAGGTGAAGTGGGCAGCTCGTGTTCAGTTCCCTGCTCTTCTGGATCAAAGCAAGGCTTGTGTGCTGGCTGTTGCCAGCACTGCAGGCTATTGACCCTAGTCATCAATAGATAGCTGTGTGTCTGTGTCTCCCAGCTTGTTTCCTTGGTTGCAGTCTATTCGGATACAAGACTGCCTTCTCTTCTGTGTGTAGGGTGGCTGAGCCTCTCTGAGATCTTTGTGCTCTTCTGGAACACAAATAAAGTTGTGTCCTTGCTGCTGGTTTAGAGATATAGACTGAACTGTGGGCCCAAAGGTTCCTGTGAACAAAATGCCACTTTTTAATCTGGTTTAAAGTTAACATTTTTAATAAACATCAATTCATCGTGGTGAGTCTGGTATTCTCTTTTATTGACTTTGGGGTTAATAGTAACTCCTAAAATCCTATTCTGACTAAGGTAGAAGATTTTAAAACCCTGTTTGGTATTGCTTTCTCTTATGTTACGTGTGCCCACAACACTGAGTACTGGATATTAGACTCAGATGTAAATCATATTTCTTCTTTTCTGTAATGAGTAGCAGAGCTGTTTTTCCACAGTGGCTCCTAGTCAAATATTTTGATAATGCACTCCATTTATATCTGTGGAAATTATTGTATGATGCTGCTCTAACTTAGCCTTTATTGCTTGCTAAAATGTAGTTGATAAGCATGCTTCTCTGGGAGACATTTTGTTATCTGTGGATTAGAAGTAGGAGTGTAAGTAGTATGTTTTACTTAGGGATTCATTTATAACCTACTTAATATTTATTCCATGAAAGATTGCATAAAGGACAGAAGCATATTTTTAATATGCTGCTTCAGGAAATTTGAGATCAAAACACAGCCTAGTGTGAAAACCTGACACACCTGTAGATGCTCCAAAACCCAGAATGCTTGCAATGTTGTGCCTCATTATGCAGAATTGTGTATAAAATGAGGTGCCTCCTGAGGGATATCGTAATGACTGCCAGTTGTTGTTTGCTGAGCACTGTGATGTTGCTTTTGGACATACGAGTCCCTTATGAGGACTTCATGTTATGATCGAGGGGGTTGTAGTATTTTCCCAGACAGACCAGAATTTAAAAATACTAAGCTTACTCTGAGCCCCTAAACATCTTGCTAATGAATCGATTATCACAACTGAAGTCTCATTTCTCCTTTTCTGAACCCAGATTCTGGATGGGTGAACTTTGACAAAAGACTGCATTGTAGTTAAAAGCCTTCCCACAGAGCAAGTGTGAAACTATCTCTCTCGTTTGAGTTCATCTTTGCTCATCAGTTATAGCAACAGGTGGTAGTAGTTACAGAAGTTTGGTTGTTTAACATTTGGAACTCTGTATATTTTCTCTTCTGTCAGTTATGATAAATGTGGCATTTTATGTGAGTGGAGATGGTTGCAGGTATTTGATAAGATGCTTCCATTACTTTACACGTACCTTTGCATTTCTATTTTATATGAGACTGATAATAATATATTTGCTTTTATTACAGACATTGTTTATGTAAGGATTTGAGACAAAAATTGTGTCATGAGGGTAAATATTGTGCAAAAACTGAAGGAAAACATGGAGAATTGCTAGAAAGAGTGTTTTTCCAAGGTCCCCTGTTACTAAAGGTCCTTTTAGGAAAATCTAAGATTGTTTACATAAAAGCATTTCAAACTCTTCCTCTGTTATAAATAATGTGTGATGACTAGGTGTGTTAATGTTTGCAGTAAACCTCTTTATCGTGGTAAGATAAAAGAAATATTTATAAGTTTTTTTAAAATGTATTTAGCTCTCAGTAGATAAAAGATTATTCCTCTGAAGAGAACTATATTTCTTGTGGTTGTATAACCACTATGAGCTGTATAAAAGTAGTTAGTCTATTTAAGTGTTTCACCTATCCAATGGTCCTTTTGGTTGCATGCAGATAAGCTACAAGAGAATGGTAGCATAAGCCAAATATTTTATTTAAACAATAAATAAGCTATCAGTTTCACTTGGAGACACAATATATAGTCTACAGATTCAATTTTTTGTTACATTTTTCTGATGGCTTCTTTATGGCTATTTTTTTATAACTGAAGCATTGCTAGGTCATATGACATTACCATTCAAGTGATTAAGATAAAATATTTTCTTCTGTATAAGCATCTTTAAATTTTGACAGACATCAAAATTTGGACTCAAGCTCATACAAGAATGTGTATGAGTGGCTTAGTCATTATCTTGAGCATGTGTCCAATAGCCAAAGATCTGATGCTCTTTTGTTCTGAGAAGAAGAAATAAAACCCTGAAAATGGTCATATCTTTTAAAAGATGCCATCAGTTTTAACCTGTCTCTCTCTTTGCTGCAGGGAACTTTATTTTTGCAATCTACTGCTGGGAATGATACTTCCTTCTGGAAAGGAATGTTTTTATTCCACTTTGCTTTTCTTAATTTTCCACAGGGCATCAGTTTTACTGAATAAAATCACTCAGCAGTGTAGGCAGCTACCTATAAAGTAGGATGGTGAGCATAATTGTGAAGGTCTGCCCAAGACACTGGTGTGACCTTTGTGTAGCCTGTCAGAGTCCTGACACTGCACTGTCATTTCACAGAGTCACAGAATCACAGAATCACAGAATCACAAAATAAGCTGAGTTGGAAGGGACACATAAAGATCATTGAGTCCAACTCCTGGCTCTGCACAGCACCATCCCCAAGAGCCACATCATGTGTCTGAGATTTATCCCAAGAAAAGCATTTATGCTGCTGAATAGCAAAACAGGGTTGAAATTTGTTCTTGCTGTTTTTTATTGCTGTGTGCTAAGATCAGTGTTACCCTAGTGACTGGTGATGCACTTTTATCTGTTTGGCCTTTCTCCACCTTACAATTTTCAAAATATCTGGTATTTAATATTGAAGTAACTGACACCATAACTGCTCTCTACAAAACACTTTTGAAATGAAAAATGAGCTAGATTTTTCAAGTTGGATTCTTTTACATAATATATAAAAGATGTCTATATATAACAATACAGTAGATGTGTTCACTCATTATGATATAATTCATTTGATATCCTATTGTGATGTGCAATTCTGTTTAATACCTTGACTTGTTCAACTGAAGCACAAAAGCAGCAGAGGTGTTATGCAACCATTCAGAGTGATAAAGGATGATACATTTTTCTTGAAGGGACAGTCTTTTGATTTTCATCTAGTCTCACTGGGGCAAATTACCTTTTACTTCTATGTATATTTGCTTTGGGAGAAAGCTTCATGTTTAGAGCTAAAAGTAGAGTATGCAGTTAGGCTTTGTAATTACACCTTTTAAAAACTTTGTTTATATATGTCCTTGCAACTAGTACCTCAGGTATAAAAATGCTTTTGAAAAGTGCCTTCTTTGAATTCCAATGTGAAACATCAAAAAACCCCAAACTAAACAAAATGAACACACAGCTGAATGTGTTTTCATCTTCCCTGAAGAAAAAATGGTAAAAACCTTTGAGTGGTAATGAGCTTTGGTTTCTTTAGAAACAGGGCAAATGTGATGTACAGCTCTTGTGGGAAAGTTGATAATAAAAAATGCTTTTTCTCACATAAATACTTTGCTGAAAGGAGCACTGAAAATTATAAGCCACACATTATAGAAATATGCGTCTGGATATCCACTGGTACAAACTTGAAGATAATACCCGTATGCAAAAAGTTAGGTCTGCACTCCCCAGAAATAGGTGAATGTTTAATTGCAGTCAAAAGGAAGGATAGATTCATAATTTTAAAAGTAATTGTTATTATAATTGGGCAAGTTGAAGGACAACAAACAATCTTAAAATTGTTGAGTGTGTGTAACTGCTTGCCATGAAATACCTGAAATACAGACTACAAAAGGACACTCCAAGCTAAAGATGGAGCTCTTTCTTTAAACCAAACAAGAATGGAATACGATTATTCTGTTTATCTGGTCTTCTCTTTCTAATGTCCAAAGAAAACTGTCAGATGGATATGGATTTGAAATTGCATTCCTTTGTTAAACATTCATTTTTAAAAATAAATATTGCAGACAAACATAAGTGAATGAAGGCCTCATTCCATTGTTTCCTCCTGCAGTACTGTACACAGACATTTTTAGTAGGTTATTTTAATGTTTAGGGATTTTTGTGGTTATGGGAAGTAGAAGAAGAAAAAGGGAAACATGAACAGATTTTGCAGATTTTTTCTTTTCTTCAACAGAAAGAGAATTGATAAATGCCACTTATCTGATCTTGTTCCCTGAAAATTCCTGCCGAAAGTGTAAAGAGAGTAATTTGATATTTTCTCAGCGTTCCAACATCTACTTTTTGATTATAATATGGTGTTTTGTGCACTCACAAAAGAAGAACTTAACCTGAAATGCTTTTAGTTCAAATCAAGTGACTCCCAGAAACAGCAGAAGATTAAGAGCTAAACCATGCAAAGCCACACTTGTGGTACAAGTGTATTGAACTTAAGAGAATTAAATTTGGCGGTAACTACACTTTTAAACAAATTGTTTAACAATTGCAAAATTTCTTGTCTTTTCCTTGTATTGGCACAACAAAAACCTAGTGATTGCTTGTGATGTGTGATTAGATGAGCGTGAAAGGCAATAATAAAATACTGAGAAGTCTTTCTGAAAGATGGAGATAGGCTTAAGAGACCATATTGGAATCCTGGTAACCTCTCTTCTCAAAACCTCAAGAGTTATGTGCTTTTCACCATTTCCTACCAAGCAGTGAGTTATGTGTTGTGGCAGTAATCTGCCCATTGTAAGAGTAATAAAAATGCTCACAATGTATTTTCTACCTCAAATTGCTTTTAATCATCAGCAAAAGAATCTTTTACCCAGCTCAACTGTTTCTGCCCCACATGTTTTTCTCCATTAAAAAAAATTTAAATTAAAAACTGAAGTCCGTTTCTTAATGTGGTTGTGAAAATCTCTCCCAGTATTCCTGCCTGCAGAGGACTGTTAGGGAAAATGCAATGTGAGAGCAGAAAGATGCATTCCACCAAGAAGATGGACTGGGTGAGTCAGTACCTAACCCTCATGCCATTTGCTGCTGATTTCAAGGAGACCTTGAACTGTAGGAAGGCATTGGAGAAGGAGGATCATCTTGCAGCACTTTCAAGCTTCAAACGCTGCTGCTGACAGGTGTGCAAAATTTAGAGCAATGTATTACTGCATTTCATCCCTAATTTAGAGCTAGAGCATGTTTCCAAGAATGCGCTGACTGCTGCAGAAACCACCAGAACAACGCTGAGAAAGCTCCTCTCAGTGAAAGCAACCAAGTTAGAGAATAGCTCCTGCTATGGGCTTAAAATCAGTGCTGGCTGCCTGCCAAGGGGCAAATGTTTTTGGCAGCTCAGGAAAAGGATTCACAAAAGAAAGTCTGTTACAACAAGAAAGACTTCCCTCTGAAAATATATCCTGGTTTGTGGCGAGCCAATTAAATAGAGTCATTGAGTCCTTTTAGTGTTTTGCTTTATTTTATTTTATTTTATTTTATTTGCATGGATTACATTAACAGCATTTCAAAGTGTAGAAACTTTGTTTTTGCTAGTATGAACTAATGAGATTCTTCAGACTTAGTGTATGTCACACACTGTTTTATGCACTTCACATTGTGTAAAATAATTTACAATATTCCCTGGAAGTTAAATAAAGAAAGCAGTCCTTTACCTGATCTTAGATAATTAAAAGTTTAATGATGAGTAGTAATCACTTATAAAAAAGATTACTCGCTATAAGATTAAATCAAAAGAAAGAAATTAGAGGGGTTACTTCCAAAGGCAACCAGCCCCACCAGTTTCATATGATTAAAATGGAAGATTTTAGCTTGCTAAATTATACTGTGAGATTCTGTCCCTTGCTCCTTTTCCATACCAGACTAAAAGTGAAAGGGTGGATGGCTTAGCTTGAGCATTTCAAACCTTTTGAGCCTTAAAGAACTGAAACAAACTAGGCTGGACAGACTTCCAGTGTGCCTTAAGGGGTTGACTTCATTCAAGGAAGAGATTTCTGTATTTAGTATGGTTGGGATTTGTTTTATTGTTTGTTTGTTTGCTTGCTTGCTTTTCCCAGGGCTGGATGCTGCATTGCTGCATTGCTATTTTACATTGTTGAAATTTTCTTGCAGTCTAGAAGAAAATTATTAGACATTTGCATAAAGTTGAGAGACATTGACATTTCTTGTATGTAGATAAATACAGCTGTCTGCTTTTCTTGATGACTGTGACACTCCAGTTTAGACAGGATGGACTTCTCACAGCATAGAAGGATGAGAGTGTTTATGCCAGGCATGTTCCCATTCTGTTGTGATTGACTAAAAGATTTTGATTTTTTTTTCCTTTCAGATTATGTATATTTTTCAGTCTTTCTAATGGCTGCCTTGTGGTTTTTTGGGGAGATTTATAAAAGTCACCAAAGGTTTTTTAAGACATGAGTTTGCTGATATGAGTCATCTCTACCATCTTGATCTTGTTCCTCTGGGCTCATGTATGCAATTTTTATAGTTTTATTGCCTTGTGAGATTTCTATACTATGCAAGCCATATTCTATGTTTATGAAACAACTGTCCATTTGTCTCCCTCCATCCCATTTCTCCCTTTGAATCTTCTGAAACTTCCAGGCTCTGTGGCTGATGTCACTGCCAAAATCAGTGGTGTTTGGACAATAGAAAGGCCTATGCATCACTGGATGTGCTGGCATCAGATGGGACTCACTTTTCTCAGCAAAGGAGGAGAGTCTGCTTGCTTGGGAACTAGTGGGGCTCACTGGTAGAGCTTTAAACTAGATGTGATGGGGGACAGGCACAATATCAGTCTTGTCCCTGGCAAGCTGTGGGATGAGAGGGAAAGGCTAGAGGCACAGGGTGATGGCAAGGGCCCTCAGCTGGTGACTCTGAACTGTACTGGCCTCATTGCTGCAGACCTTCAGTCTTAGAGATATGAACCAGGGACTCCTCAGGTAAGAGAAGTCAACAGATAAACACCAGGAAAATATATGAAAGGAAGTGATGGGTGCTCCTCTAGGACAGTGTCCTAGTTTCAGTTAGGGTAGAGTTAATTTCTTCTCAACAGCTGTGTTTTGAGTGAGAAAGGTGTGAACTGACCAAACGGGTATTCCATCACACCCAGGAACTAAGAGGAGTTACCCAGGTCTGACATCTGTTAGCAGGTGGTGAGCAATTGGATTGTGCATCCCTTGTTTTTCCCTTTTTCTTATCAGCCGGGGACTACTGTTTGATGGCAGACCAAACACAAGCCAGCTGTGTGCCCAGGTGGCCAAGAAGGCCAATGGCATCCTGGCCTGTATCAGCAATAGTGTGGCCAGCAGGACCAGGGTGGTGATTGTCCCCCTGCACATGGCACTGGTGGCCACATCTTGAATCCCATGTTCAGTTCTGGGCCACTCACTTTAAAAAGGACTTTGAGGTGCTGGAGAGTGACCAGAGAAGGGTGACAAGGCTTGTGAAGAAATGACTTATGGCTGAGGGATCTGGGTTTGTTTAGTCTGGAGAAGAGAAGGCTCAGGGGGGACCTCATAGCTCTCCACAACTCCCTGAAAGGAGGGTAGTGAGGTGGAGGCTGGCAGTAAGAGGACCAGAGAAGATGGCCTTAAGATGAGATAGGGGAGATTCAAACTAGATATTACAAAAACATTTTTAATAGATAGGATGGTCAGGCATTGGAATAGGTTGCCCAGGGAGTTGGTGCAGTCATCACTCTTGAAGTTGTTCAAGAGAAGTCTGGATCTGTTGTTGGGTAATGTAGTTTAGTGTTTAAGGGGTTGCTGTGGTAATGCTGGGTGGATGGTTGGACACAATGACCTTGAAAGTTTCTTCCAACTTTGATGATTCTATGATTTGGTGATTCACCATCTGGGTAATAGGCAGCCTTATCAGAGGAGTGTGTTACTGCATCTTATGGTCACCAACACAGGTGAGTTCATTGGAGATATCAAGATTAGAGGCAGCCCATGCTGCAGTGACCCTGCATTGGTGGAGTTTGCACTCCGGAGGGATATGGATCAGGTAAGAAGGGCCTAAAAGTAGGCCCCTGAACTTCAGGAAAGCAAACTTCCAGCTCTTCAGGGAGATAGTCAGTGGGATCCCCTGACAGACTGCCCAGAGGGGCAAGAGAGTGGAATAGACCTGACAGATTGAACCAGAGCTAGCAATGCCCAGAAGCAAGAAATCATGCAAGGAAGGCAAGAGACCAACATGGCTGAGCAGGGAATATATGGACTTCTGTAAAGGCTTTAACAGAGTCCCCTACAATCCTTCTCTTTAAATTTGAAAAAGGATAAAATTGATGGATGGACTGTTAAATGTGTAAGGAAGTGGGTAGACACTTGAGAGGGTAGTGGTCAATGGCTTAGAGTCCTGAAGGACATCAGTGACAAATGGGATCCCTCAGGGGTCTGCCTTCAGCCAGTGTTATTTAATATCTTCATAGATAAAAGAACCAAGCGCTCCTTCAGTGAATTTGCTGATCACACCAAGCTGAGTGATGCACTTGCCACACTTGAAGGGCAGGATGCCACCCAGAGGGATCAGAACAACCTCAATAAGTGGGCCCATGGAAATGAGTTTTAACAAGACCAAGTGCAAGGTACTTGGTTGGGGCAGCCCTTGGAATCATCTCAGGCTGGGGGATGAAGAGATGCAGAGCAGCCCGGGCAAGAAGGACCTGGGTGTTCTGGTGGAGGAGAGGCTGGACATTGCCCAGCCATGGGCACTCCCAGCCCAGAAAGTGCCTGAAGGGAGCCTCCAAGAAATATGGAGAGAGACTGTTCACAAGAGTCTGTAGTGACAGGACAAGGGGCAAAGGCTTCAAACTGAAAGAGAGCAGGTCTAGGTAAGATGTTAGGAAAAAATCTATGCTATGAGGGTGGTGAGGCACTGGAACAGGTTTCCCAGAGAAGTTGCAGGTGCCCCATTCCTGGAGGTGTTTAAGGCCAGGCTGGATGGAGCTCTGAATAACCTGGTCTAGTGAAAGGTGTCCCTGCTCACAGCAGATGGGTTGGAACTACATGATCTTTAAGGCTCTTTCTAAACCACACCATTCTATGAGTCTGTGATTTAGCAGTGAAATAACTTCAGATTACTGCTGACTCCTTGAAGAATATTTTTAATGCCTCAGAACATCTGATATTCAAACTGGTTATGTTAATTAGATGGTGATCATAGATAAATTCTGTAAGCTCTATATCAGAAGAAGTCTGATTCAAAATTGAGACTTAGATTAGTCTTTACTACAAAAGGTAAGCTAAAGCTTTGTGAAGATGTAGATGGATCTGGGATGGATTTCTGTTTGTCCCTCTCATTCAGACTACAGTTTCCAATCTAACTACCACCTGAAACCTTTAGTTGCTTTAAGTGTTCCACTACAGGTTGCATTCTAGACTGGCTGATATCTAGTCTATGTCAATTTTATTCAGCAAATGTTATTGCTTTCCCTTTTTGTTTTACTATTGTTTTCCTTGTTATTATTTGTATGAGGCAGTTTAACTATAGTGTTTTTGACTCAAAGTGTGTGTTTGCCCTTGTGTATGCATGCCCATGTATTTGTGTGTGTCTTTGAACACTTGTAGACTTCCTAGGACTTTTGCCTGATTCTCTGGTGCACTTTTCCAGCATCATCTGTTTTAGAGCATTGTTTCTTACATATCTTAAGTCTTGAAATACAGTGGCACTTAAAGGTGAATCTAAAGTGATTACAGCTCTTAAAACATTCTTCAAGAGAATTTTTAAGTATCAGCACTTTTATGTTATCTTGGATAAAGGACAGAAGAAATTTATTTATATTGAAAAATTTTAGAGTTTTATCTGTTTTAATAAAAGAGGGTTTGCTTCTTTTTTTTTTTTCCTTTTCCTTTTTTTTTCTTTTTCTTTTTCTTTTTCTTTTTCTTTTTCTTTTTCTTTTTCTTTTTTTCTTTTTCTTTTTCTTTTTCTTCTTCTTTTTCTTTTCCTTTTCCTTTTCCTTTTCCTTTTTCTTTTTCCTTTTCCTTTTTCTTTTTCCTTTTCCTTTTCTTTTTTCTTTTTCTTTTTCTCTTTCTTTTTCTTTTTTTCTTTTTCTTTTTCTTTTTCTTTTTCTTTTTCTTTTTCTTTTTTCTTTTTCTTTTTCTTTTTCTTTTTCTTTTTCTTTTTCTTTTTTCTTTTTTTTTTTTTTTCTTTTTCTTTTTCTTTTTTATTTTTTTTTTTTCTTGTCCAGGGAAAATCTGTACTTATATGTGAAAGATGGTTTTATATTATCTATATAACATATCCTTTTATATAACACTTTATTTGCCTGGCCTTTATATTTGTTCCTTGTTACTGTATTTTAAAACTTGCATACTGATGTAATTATTTATGTAATTCCTTTCTCAAAGTGGGAGAACATGAGATATAAATAATCCCCTGAAACTGAAAAGAAAGAAAGATTTTACTCAGTTCCTTTGTATTTGGAACTGTATTAATTTATGATTTTCTAGAGTATGAGTATGAGGTGAAGATGTATTCAGGAGCTGATTCAATTCCCAAAGGTGCTCTACTCTCAAGATATCATCAAATTACTATTGCTATTTTTCTTACCATGAAGACTTCTTGGTTTTCAGCATTTTTTTGAGTATTTACAGGGCACAGACCACTGAGGTGAATAAACTTTGTGGTCCTAAATGCTTGTCATCACTGGTGTTCTTGGGATTGCAAAACTCAAAAGAAATAGAATGAGCAAAACTGCTGCTGAAAACTTTGTATAGGGCTTATACAGAGTGTGACATTCTGTGAATAAAATCTCTTCTGATCTGGTGAATAATTCTAAGTGCAATTTCCAGACATCAGAAGTCTTAATTTATTGGTATTGCAGCTCTGTTCTTTTTCAGTTTCATAAATGTTCATGACAGTTAAAACAAGAATAAAAAATTTGGCGATGAAGCAGCTGTCACTTTAACCTGCCAGACCAAGAATTGAGTATATACCTCTGTCTCATTCCCACAGAAAATGCAGTATTTCTCAATGGAAAGGTTGTGGATTGGATCTTGACAAAATGCTTTAAAATATAGAGATAAATACATGTACTCAGCAATTCTTAGTACAGATTCAGATAGGCATATTCCTTGTCAGTTAACAAGACCTCAAAATACTGAGTGCTAGAGTAGCTTTTGGAAAATAGCTCCCCCTGTGGACAGTGTATCCCTGCTCTGTGAAACGGCACTATTTCCAGAACCAGGGTAAATAAACCTTTGCTGTTCCAGAAGTGAATGCAGAAGAAGAGGGGAGAGAGGTATCCTGCAATAAATGCTGCAATACTTTTCCCAAAATAAATGGGCCTCTAGTTTTTCCCAAGTGCCGATCAGTTAAAAGTATGTCTAACGGATGTCAACATTTCTAAAGAAGATAAAGCTCAGTACTGGGCTTGTTAGTAGGTAACAGGAGCTTGAGTATGGATAGTTAAGTTAACAGATATTTTGTATCATGCTTACCTACTACTTTACTGAGAAGTCTGTGCTTCTAGTAAGACATTTGACTGAAATTTGGGACACAGCATCTACTCTTACTGATGCCAGGAATGACCTCAATCAGATTTTTCAGGTCACATTTTGGCAAAAGGTTTGAGCACAGATTTATGTCCCACTGATAGCAAGACATGTGCTGCATGGAACAGAGAAAAATTCTACTGCTACTTAACTTCTCATCTAGAAATCTGAGGAAAAATACCAACCCGTTTGGATCTCTCTCTTTGTACATTGTGCACTTGCATGGTCAACTTTCCAAAAGAAATATTTTTCTTCTATAGAAATACACCCTCTTTGTAATGCATTTCTGCCAGGTGGATTGGTTCAAGCTATCAACTCTCATCACCAGCTCTCTAGCAGTCGTGACTTCTCCCTGAGATTTCTTGGCACACACTGTGCAGCTATGTGTAAAGAGATCTGCAAATAGTGCAACTGCAGGAAAGTCTGTCATGCTTTCTTTTCTAATGTTTGGTCTGTCATTAGGTGAGTGAACCAGTCTTACTTTTTTTGTTGCATTTATGAAATTTTTGTCTTTCCCTTACATTTAGATGAAGTTGTTTTGTTTCTTTGTTTAAGGTACACAACAACTGGACTTCAGCAGAGTTGCCATTTCTTAATATTTAGCAAGAATATTTTGTAACTCAAAAGCATGAATATAGTTTTCCATTTAAAAGAAATAAGTAATACAAATTTATTTGTGAGTTAATCAAAACAGACTGAAACCCCCCAAGAAGTCAGAAATGCTAGAATTTTATTGTCATCACTGAGGCTGCCATACCATTTTCCAAGTCAGTGATACTGACTTTTTCAATCTTACTAACTTTCTATTTTACAATTTTAGAACTATAATTAATACAGAAAAGATATTTAGGAGCAGCATAAGGTTACCCAATTACATTTTCAAAAGTCAGGAAAGCTGAATGCAGCATGTGGGACACCAAACTAAAAACAGTCCTTGTTAAGTTATGCTCAGATTTAGGATCTGCTCCTTGTCTAGATGTCCATTTACATCCTTACTTGCATCATTAGCCTTTGAAATGGGAAGTTAAACTAAGTGATAGATTTCTAGAAGGTGTAGGCAACAAACATGATGCTCTTGGCTTCTTTCATTCATTCTGTCTGCTCTGAGCCAAGCACTTCATCTCGTTCCCCACCTTTGCAGGAACTGCTTTGAGGATTGCTTATAATAGACAAGGCCTGAAATGTTCTTGCTTCTCATTTATAAAGTTGCTAAGTAAGGTCTGAGCTTAGTCATCTGCTCTCAAGTTCTCCACCAGCCTTAGCATTCCAGATGGTGGTCTATACATAGGCATGGGTGGCTATCACCACAGCATTTTTGGTATTGACAACTAAAAACCATCTTTAGGCAACAGGAATTGAAAGTCTTTAATTATCTCTGCATTTTACTCCATATTTTGTTTTAAGGTTGACAAGGTATCGCTGTTGCACATTTTCAGTTCAGTTTTTTGGTTTAGATCAGGCAGCTGCATCAGATCTTTCCCACTTGTCTCAAGATATTCTTTGCTTTTGGGGTTTGGTTTTGTTTAGATTATTTTGTCAATTCATCTTGCTAATAGCATACTTCCAACCTTCTTACACCCAACACTGGTGTACAAACATGTACGCACACTGCCTTTCTTAACTTAGAGGGAGTAAATTTTTACTTTAATTTCTTCAAGTGTGTATTATATTTTGCATCATTTGTTGTTCTGTGTGAAGTTTGAAGCCTTTATGTGAAGTACCATGTTCAAATTTCATGTCCCTTAGCTATTTCTCTTCATGTGGTTGGTTCCCATCTACTCTAGTCAGCAGTTTTTCCATATCACAGCAGTTGATCATGGAGATGCAAACATGTACTCAAGTACTGCATTTGAATTATCTGAAAGTAAAGCAACAACAAAAAAAACATTTAAAACTTGATTTAGATAAAAAATATTGCACTGGTTTTCTCAATGATTAATGAAAATAATAAGCTTGACCTCAAAATATCGTGTGCTAAACATTGAGTAATTTATAATGACTTTTTTTTTTCTTTTTGGTTTCTACATTGCAATAGTTGTGTGTGGGTTTTTTTATGACATTCTTGTCCCATATAAAAATATTTTTACAATTTTATATTTTTAAAAAATACGAGATACAGTTTTAACTAGCAACTGTTCTTCAAGATATGCTAACATAAAAATCAAGTAAAAAGAAAAAAAAAAACATGAAATCCCCTTGCTTATCAAAGTAGTTTCTAGTCTGTACTCCTTTTGTAGAAAACATGAAAACATGAAGCAATTGATTGCATAACAATTTGACATCTGAGTCTCCAGTTCTTTTGATAGAGGTATAAATAATAGAATATCAGTGGTGGTTCCATCCTTGTCAGATTTCTCTTCCCTTTAACGTGTAGGTGGACACATTGTTAATTGTATGAGTCAGAATGCATTGTTTGATTTTCCAGGGATGTGCACATGTGGATATAGGGATCCTGTATGCTTTCTAGCTGGATGTTGAAAGAAGATGAAAAAATCCATCACGATGTTATTAAATTTAATGTGATATTTCCTGTTGATCTGGTAAAATCAGGATTGGAGCTCTGTGTTAGCAGTAATCTATGATACATCAGTTGACTGATGATGAAATAATCCTACTATGCAGCTGTAAGTGCTTTCTAAAAGAGTAATAATATGACAAACATCAAAGGGCAAGCCGGCACTGGTAAACAATCATCAACTATTTAAAGCAACTCTGTGAAAACCTGCAATACCTTATCAGTTTCAAACAGGAAATGCAAGAAAAGCAGTTATTTCAAATTACATTCACTTTTAATTGAATTTTGAGCAGTATATTTTCTATTTAAAATTAATCTCTGTGGAGGCCAGTTGCCTTCACTGCTAGTGAGTTTTTATATGAAGCTGACTTAGTAGGAGTACAGAGGTTAGTCATTGGTTCTCAACTTCTCCCATAGAGTGCAGGTCAAGTTCTATTTTTCTTTGATTTATAACTATTCAGCCTTGTTTGACCATAACTTCTCTAAGTTATTCTTAAACAGGAACAGACACAGCACAGAGGTTCTTAGCTTGGAAAGAGTTTGCTGCATGCAATTCCAGTTGCACAAAGGTGTTTTATACTTCATACATTAGTTTTGAATTGAGGGGCACTATGTACTTGCCTGTGTACATCTGATATGAAGCTTGATCCTGCTGTGATGTTCATGTGAGTAGAGAAATGCTGTAAAGCTCATTTCAAGCTCCAAATCATAACATCATAGGACCACAGAACAGTTTGGATTAGAAGGACCTTTAAAAGTCATCTAGGCCAACCACCCTGCAGGGAGCAAGGACAATTTCAACTAGACCAGAGCCTCATCCAACCTAACCTGGAATCTTTCTAGGGATGGAACTTCTACCATCCCTTGAGGCAACCTGTGCCAGTGATTCATCACCCTCATTGTTGAACAAGTTCTTCCTACATCCAATCTTAACAGAACCTCCCTCAGCTGAAAACCAATAACCATTTTCCTATTGCAACAGGCCCTGTTAAAATGTTTGTCTTCATCTTTATTGTAGGCCCTCCTAAAAATGAGTAAGGGTTCCTTGTAAATGCAAGTATTTTCAGATCTCCATACTTGGAGTGTGTAACAGATATCCTGGTTCAATCATACTCCCTACATCTGTCTTAGTGCAGCCATATATCTAGTGAAATATACAGTAGCCAAGTACAGTAAAGAAGCCTGAGGTTTCATTCTACAGTCCTTCTATTACATGTAAGACTGCAGCACAAAATGTTATGGACTTGAAATTTCAAGTCCTCAACACTGTGTGATGCCAAAAACTGCTTGATCAGATATGTAAAATAAATGAGATATAAGAATAGATACACAAGTTGGCTTACATGAGAAAAAAAATAAAGTATTAGCATATTTTTCCTTTTCTCCATCAGAAAATGTGCCTTAATGTACATACCCTGCTGCTAAATTTTTAAAGTATTTCTTATTTTAATTCTACCACACTATGCAAAAGAAAATGACAAAATTATATTTAATATATATTTTATACCTATCTATATACTTTACATATACCTATGTACTTTATGTATATATATATAATATATTTTATAAAAATATATTGTTAGGTGCTCTGCTTTTTTAATCATGGTTTTGGCATTTCTATCTGACAGATAGTTCAGCATAATAGTTCATGTGGTGATATTATTCCCATACTAATAAACCAAACTGTGACAGGCAACTGCTGTCTTCTAGTGCTCTTGCTGTTTGCCCTCTGTAGCCTGTAGGAAGAGGACAAATGGTCATTCTGAACAGTGTATAAAACCCAATGTCTAAGAGAAGCTGCAAGGGTAAGCCATGGTTCATGGTTCAATTCTGGTTTGGTCATATGAACAGCCAGAGAGATAATGGTACTGTTTAGAAGATATTTATGCTAATGTTGCCTTCACAGTTAACAAGCTAAATCTGCCAACAACGAAGACTTTTAAATATTTACTACTTTACTTCTAAGGCAATCATTTCTGACATGCTAGGAAGTAGTATTAAAGCACTATGGAAAAAGGTTTATAATCCTCTTATACTTATCACTCGTATTTCTGGGGTAAAAGATGATGTCACTTTTCAATGGTTGCCAGCAGCCATATGCTCTGCAATTACAAACAGTTCTAAAAGAAACCTTAATTCGTAAAAAATCCAGATTTTTTGCAAGTGATTTCTCTATGTGATTTTTCAAAAAGCCATTGTGTCCCTCATAAAATACTCAGTGTTAATCCTTTTAGCCTTGTTAATCATTGAAGGGATGTATCGGGCTACTATTGCTGTCTTAATTTTTTTTTTTTCCAAACAGCATGAGAGGATGATTTTAAGGGATGCATGGGCCCAATATTTTGAACATCTCAAAAATGTTTTCTTTATAATAATTCTTCTTGAGTGTTAAAAAGGAATGACTGCAATGAGAAAGCTATTTCAGTGTAAAACATTAGTAAGTCATTCTTGTTCTTTACAGAAAACGTAGCAGATTGTATGTCAGTGAAGCAGACAAACATAACTTTTCTTGCAAAATATCTGTTCGACATAGCACCTAAGCATCCACTTAAGACACTTTGCAGTCAGTGCTTAAATTTGAACATGTGCACTAGTGTTTTTTGAATCTGGTTCTGGTACACACCCATGAGTACACACCCATTTAATGAATAATCTTTTAAAATAGATATTTTCCATTTCTGTAGCTCACTAAGCCTCCAGGATTTTGGTTGCCTCTATTAAACAGTTGTGCTTTTCCCTCTCAGGAAGGTTAGAACCTTTTATCGCGACTTTATAATTATAAGGATTTGGTTTGTGTCTCAGCAGATTTTTGAGCATTTGCAATGTTAGTTTCCAGATTTTCAAACTTTTCATTTTCACTTGCATTCAGTAAAAGCTGACTTTGAATAAAAATTTGCTATAAAGATGATCCTGAAGCAAAAGATAAATCATAATTATAAACATCACAACTGTTTTCGTGACTTTGTACTCAATAGGCAAACTGCTGCAAGAAACATTAAGCTGCTTTGGAATTAAAAATCCTAATTTTAAACAAGAATAAATAACGCCCATGTATACCATTTTCTATCAGGTTACCAATACTCAGTTAGCAATGGGAATATGCATTTAACCTATATATTATTTGTACAGAAATTCTCATTATATACAAAGCCTTAGAGGCTCTCCTAAAGCCTAAGTGGAAAGACTTCATGGAGTTTGACCCAAGCCCCCTTTCTGGTCGTGTGCACAGGAGGAGGGGCAGGTGGCTGGGGTGGGAGCACTGCTGTTACATGGGCTGTAGAACCAGGACAGAATGACCAGAGCCAGCCACACACTGCCTGGTGCTCACTGTGGTCTCTCCAGGTCTATCCAACCAGGGTATCCAGATGTGGAGAGGGACAGAGGGCAGCCATGACTCCGCTGTTCAAAGGCACTGGTCTCCATCAGGGCTGCAGGGAAGTGGGACAGAAAGAGTCTGGATGCCAGCACCAGAGCTGTCAATAGCACAGCGGATGGAGCTGGCTGAGGATGGCACCATGGATGGCACCATGGAGCAGCACACTCTGCAGCTCCTCTCTTTTGGCTGCTTATCCTGCTGCTGCTCACAGAGCCCCCAAAGCCTCCCAAAGAGACAGCATTGTACACTCCCTGTATGACTTCCAAAGATTGCATTTGCCTTTTCTGTAGCAAAAAATTAGGGGTTTTTAATAAACTGGGTTATTACTATACATCAGATCAAAATATTAACCTTGGATTTAATTCAGATTTGAATAAACTACTTTTATACACCTCCTAGCCATCCATTAATATTTTTATGTGTTTGTGAGGAAGTTTTTTTAATTCTAAGCTTTCAGGTAATCTCTGCCAGGCTGTAAGTAGATACAGAAATCAAGAAAAATATGGGCTTGTGTAATTTTTCTGTAAATGCTAGTACTACACAAGGAATACATTGTATTTGTCTATTATTTTTAAAATATATATATATTATAATTGTTTCTCACAAAATAAAATAAAACTGTATTTCCAGGAACAAGATCGTAGGATCCAGTTTTTCTGACTGGAGTACTACAAAAAATAATTTCCTTTTTATTAATTGATATTGAAAAAGTGCCATTTTATTTTTGGAGGTAAGTATTTGTTATTGAGAAGGGTAAAAGCATCTTGAAACACTGGTGTACGTGTTTGTGATGACCTATAATTGAAAAAATATTTTCTTGTTACATATTTCATAAAATAAATGAAAACATTAACAATAATGAAGATTATATATTATCAGATATTTAATGAAAATGTGTCAGAGTTATAGAGTCAGAGAACCATAGAATGGTGTGAGTTGGAAGGAACCTTAAAGATCATGTAGTTCCAACCCATCTGCTGTGAACAGGGACACCTTTCACTAGACCAGGTTATTCAGAGCTCCATCCAGCCTGGCCTTAAACACCTCCAGGAATGGGGCATCTGCAACTTCTCTGGGAGATCTGTTCCAGTGCCTCACCACCCTCATAGCATAGATTTTTTCCTAACATCTAACCTAGATCTGCTCTCTTTCAGTTTGAAGCCATTGCCCCTTGTCCTGTCACTACATGTTCTTGTAAACAGTCACTCTCCATCTCTCTTGGAGGCTCCCTTCAGGAAGGTTGCAATTAGGTCACCCCAAAGCCTTTTGTCCAGGCTGAACAGTCCCAATTCTCTCAGCCTTTCCTCACAGGAGATGCCTTCCATCCCTCTGATCAATTTGGTAGCCCTTCCTTGAAATCACAATAGGTCTCTGCCTCGACATTGAGGGTCTCAGAGCAGATAGAAATGGTAATATTCAGACTTAACACTCATGACCAGGTCAAAGAATTCATCAAGTGAGAAATCTGTCAAATCCCAGCCATGAAGAACCTCTCCCATGATGCAGGGAACTAACACTCTCCATTTTCTTTCAGAGAATTCAACTTCCAAGGGTGTAGAGTTAAAGAGAGTTCTCCAGAATACAAAAGGATAGATGACTGAAGTGAGAACAAAGTCACATTTCAGTACAAGGTCTTCCTTGTCCATATTTCAGAAAAACAGTTATTCATTACAATTAAGTATGATGAATGAGGGGTTGAGTTTCTTTATACTGCATACTGATGCAGTGTGATTTTTACAGCTTCCAGAGAGGAGTCTTGTTTTAAATCACACAATCCTGCCTATTTGTAAAACTGTTGAATTTATTTGCAATTACATAAAATTCCATATTCTAAATTTATGATGGTTTTCACCTAAGGACATAGGTTAAGCATCTGTCTGCAAAAGTCATGTGTCCTTTCTTCCAAAACATTTGAAAGAAGTGATAAATAAAATGGCAAGAATGACAAACATCTTAACTCCGTTACTGTTAAGATATGGTGCTGAAATACAGGTTTAACAATCTATGCTGGACCAAAAAAAAATTAACAGAAGGGTTTTTCCCCAATGTTTATTTGGAGTAACAAAAAACACTACAGTTGATTTTTTTAAAGCATGTCACTACTGTAATTGTAGAAATAATTCAAGGAAATGTATTAGTGAGTGCTTTAAAGGAATGAAAACCCATTTGTCATCTTTCCTCTTCTAAGTGTTCAAGAAGTTTATAGATTCATCATAAGAAGAGCATTCCAAACAGAACTCAGTCTAATTATACAAAAAATAAGAGGAAGGGCTTCTACAGGGTTCTAAGCAGAAGAGGAAGCTCAAATAAGTTACACTGATAAACAATGCTGGAAATCTGGTAACTATAGATGAGGAGAAGGCTGAGGTACTCAACAATATTTTTGCCTCAGTCCTCAATGCAGCAGTCCTGCCCAAGCCCAAGCCTGCTGCAACCTGAGTCCCTCCCACAGGCAAAGCAGTCTTCCCACAACTGCTTATTCATGGGTCATTAGTTCATGGGGTGCAGTTTTTAAAGGATGAGCTCTTATAGTGTAAAAGCAAGGTTCTTCCTCCTCTGTCTCTGGAAGCAAGAGCTCTCCCTCTGTCTGTTCAAGCCTCTCACCAGATCACAGCTTCTCAACATCCATGCCCTCCAATGCAAGCACCCATTTTTTCACGGGCTGTGGGTGAATTCTGCATCCCCCCCATGCACTTAATGAATTACAGAGAAATAGTTTGTTGTATTATAGTCCTCACCACAGTTTGCAGAAGAGTCTCAGCCCCAACATCTGGAGCACCTCCTCCTCCCCCTCCCTCTTTTGCACCAACTTTTGTGCCACCATATTGTTCTCCTCACATGTCCTCACTTTTTCCTTTTCTCTGACTTAGGAGATGATTGATGTTCATAGGTTTCTTTGTTCTCAAGTTCTATCTACTGAAAAGTTTTTATAGAGCTCTGCAGCATTAAAAAGTTGCTTCTGTCCAGGCTCTGCACTAGGAAATTGCTTGCCATGTCTCTCACTAGCTGGCACTGTGCAAGACACACTGGCCACTAGCCCCCTCTCTACCCCACAGAGAGCAGAAGGCAAGAGAGCTTCTTGTGGGATTTTTCATTCTTAAATATGTTATCATAGAGCCATGGCCAACTTCCCTAATTGGCTTAGCAGCATGCCTGTTCCCAAAGCTAGCCAGAGATTGGTTCTGCCAGGCATGGAGGAAGCTGGTAGCAGCTCCTCACAGAAAATCACTTCCATGCCTGGCCACTTCTGACCAAAAATCAGCCATGCAAAACCAACACAATGGGGTAGGTGATCTTGAAGTCAGGGAAGAAAGCAATCTTCTTTATGTTCTCCAATACCATTCAGTCTGCTTTACTCATTCAATTGAGATATCCATACCCAACTCTACTACCAGAAAGCTGATGGGGGTTTTGTCTTCTTACTTTGTCCAAATCAGTGACCTGGCCTGGGATTACTGCTGGGACTGTGAGATAACATCAATTTTCAAAAACCATTTTGCATGCTGGTTCAAATATCGGACTGTAAAGAAGAGATATGTGAATGACATATTCCCTGTGGCAGCAGTGGTGAATCAAAACTGTAAGTGGGGTTGACATGAAAGAAGTAATGGACTTCAAATCAGACTAGGCATAAGTCAGAAGCTTCATGACGTAAAAGCTGCTGCAAACATTGTCTTTGATTTCTTCAATGTTGACTGCCTGATCTGGCAGTGCTGCATTTAATCTGTTCTCCCATTCACAGAAAACTGTTATAGCTCCATGATGTCAGCATGAAATGATTCAGCTGAGATGTTCTTGTATATGAAACAACCTGGGAGCTTGCAAAAAGCTGTAAACCCAGTAATTTTCATGTTTTTTTCTGTGTGCTGTGAACCAGTCTCTTTAAGATTCTTTTTGTATAGTGTTCTTTACACTGAACCCCACCTCCACCTGGCATGGTGAAAGATAGAAATACAAAAGTTCCATCTTCTGATAATGCACCTTTATTTTTGTGGCAGATGTTTTTGTTTTGTAAGGGTTAGAGAAACCCAGTAGATCAAAATCTCTCACCATGTTGGCAGAAAGATGCTATGAGTGTTTAGAAGAGAAATTTCTGTGCAAGGAAGTTTTCATTTTTATTTGATGCTTGGGCTTGGATTCTAACCCCGAATCATGCAATAGCAAGTATTTTGTGAGGAATCACAAAAATTCACTCTTAATCATTTATGGTTCAGAAAATATTGGCCTTTGTATTTTGTTGGTCTTTGTATTGGTGCCACTCAATTTAGTGGTGTTCACCTTTCTTTATGTCCTGCTGTGACAAACAACTTAATTAGGCACAGATACCTAAGTGTTTTGCATATGTCCTGAAACTTCCAGATGTCAAGTCTCCCATCATTCAGGGTATTCTATCAATTTTTACTGAGGTGGGTTCTCATTGCAACAACCTTTCTCTCATAGGCTGAATGCCTTCAGAAGAGCCATGAACAATGTTTCACCATATTCAAAGCAAGTAAGCCCTTTTTCAAAAAGACTGATTATATTTAATATATTTTTAATCCATATTTTGTTAACTGTCCTTTAGTGGGGAAGAGGAAGAATGGAATAAATAATTAAATTATGCTACTGCTCAGAACAAATATCTTCAATTATATTGGATCAAAGGCAAATGTCCTGATAGTGGTATAGCTTTGAAGACTTAAAAAGAAAATGTTTTTGCATTTATCAGAATAAATTATTTCCTGACAGCTTGACAGCCACTTCTTCAATCCTTTGGGTCTATAGTCCACACAGAATCAGAAATGTTTAGCTGAAGGATGTACAAATCCCAGAATATACAAAGTTGCAGGATCTTTTATAAGTGTAATGAACAAGGGTAAGTTCTTTTTGATGGGGACTCTGTAAACATATTTTTGCATGATGTCTAGAACATTCATATCTCAGTCAAGTCTAGTACTTTGGATAGTGAAACATAAACAATTACAAATCTGACTATTTCAGAGGTATGGTGAAACCCTGTTCCCATTAGTTAAGTGTAGTCTGCATATAAAACAAACAATTGCAAGAATTAGGAGTTTTGCTAGGGGGTCCTTTTATGTGAAAATGTGCCCATACCAAATTTAAAGGAAGCTTTGACTAACTTGTGCTTAAAAATATTAAAAATATTAATGTGTAAGATGCTCCTGCAGAAATATTTAAACCAAACATCCCTCCCTGACTGTGCCATTTGAGAAGGAGATTCTGGAGTAGGTTTGTCTGCTGGAATAAAGGTACAAAAGTGGTTTGGGTTGCATAATGAAATATGATGAATTTAAGAGTGAAGTGATATGTCCATTGCTGTCATGTCAATAAACTTTTGATCTGTTCACCATCTTTACAACCCTGTAATATCCCTGAGTCCTACCTTTGTACTTATGAAGAAATCATAACAGCAAACTACTGCAAGAATTAGAAACACAATTTGAGATATTTTGTTTGCTAAATTAAATTATGGAAATTTTTGGGTGTATTTCAGTCTTTTCAAAAATTTCACTTCCTATCATTACTCTGTAGAAGCCTAATTATAAAATACCAAGACCCACAGTTTAGTCTTTTCCAAGTCTACAAATTGTCTTATAATTTCCTAAACAGTGGGGTTTTTTTGTCTAGGTTTGGTTTTCCACAAAAAAAAAGAAAGTTCATCTAAACACCAGTGAGAGATAATGAACTTTGACTAACCTCCAGACGACCACTTGACTATGAGTAGTACAATTTATAAGAGAATTTCTCTTTATTGATCAAATGCAAGTGAAGAACTAAACAAACAGAACTTGTGAATGTGCTGGCCAAAGGGGTCCTGGAATGAGTACCTAATTTAAACCTAAGTTAAAAAAAATAATATGAAAGACAGAACAGCATCTTATTCTTTGTCTAGTTAAATTTCATTTGCACCTTTAAGGGACATTTCAGTAGGCAAGGTCAAGAGCAAAGCAATAGACTATTGGTACATGTGAGACTGAGACAAGTAATTGGAAAAGAGTCACATAAAAGGAAAAATTGAAAGCCTTAGAACTGATGTAAGCCAAATTGTTACCTTAGATTTATAAATCAAAGCTGTTGAATATTACTTAATAATACAGGTGCAGTTTTCTGTGGCATATATGTCTATCTGAGAAATCTAATTGATCATAAGACTTAGAAGACTGTGATCTTATTTTTCAGGTATTGTGAGATGTTATTAAGTAAATGGTTGGATCCCTTTTGACACGCTACTTCTGTGGTCAGATTACCAAGTTTAAGAGCTTGAAAATAAGTTCCAATAAAAGTGTATACATTTTGTACTGCATGACGTTTGCAAAGTCAGTACTCTGGATAAAGGAATGTCAATGATTTCTTGGTACTTTGCACAACCCTCTTGTATTTTGGCAGCTTAAATTTCAGCTTAAATTTCTAACCTTTTTTCCTTTCTTCTGTCTTAAGCACTTTACTAACCCTATGGATTTCAAAACATTCAAAGGAAGTAAAGGCTATGATGGGGAAACGGGATAGATTAACAGTATTAATTATTTGTGAAATTTGTAAAATCATTTGCAAGCTTGCTTATTTACTGCATACTGCTTGCTTATTTACATTTAAATAAGAAACTAAGCCATTTCCTCATACAGTAGTTAAAATACTACTCTCTGCATGATCTTCATCTTCATGACTTACAAGACATCTTCTAACCAAAGTCAAGTTTTCTGCCTTGGTCAGGTTAAACCTCTAAAACACAGGTGCCTATTTTCTTCATTTAAGTACAGTTTCTCTATTTATAAATGTATTACTTAATTTTTTAAAAATACCCCTACAGGCTGAAATTTTGCAACGAGACGGAAAAAAAGGGGAATGATTATTTTACCAAATGTCCCTGGTTTACAGGACAGTTATGGAGGGCCACAGACCATGGGCAGCAGTCCTTGGGCATGGAAAGCATAGACTGAAGCAGGAATCCTTCCTTGTTGCACCCACAGTACTGGCAGTAGAACACCAGGTATAAGTATGTGTAATAAAAAATTAATTGAATCGTCAAAAATGGGAATTTGTGAGAGAGCTTATAGACAGTCTAGGCTTATTTCTCAAATTTTGCAAGTACCTAGTCATGTATTTTACTTGTTTCAAAGGAACAGTCCACTTATAACTGCATCATCTCATCAAAAAGTTTGAAGATATTAGCATCTGCCCTATTTTAGCTCTGGTGTTTAGAGAGGAGATTCACACCACAGCCTAACACTTTGTAACTTACAAGTATTTCTTTACTAGGAGGTACATTTTGACCAATCAATGTTATTTTCCATGAAAGGACAGCTATGGCCACTACAGTCAAGTGTGGGCCATGAGAAAAGTGGAGGATTTACATCCTCAGCACACCTCTTTGCAGAATACATATTAAATCTTTGACGGTATGTGGCTGGATCCTTTGTTCTGAATGCAGATGAAAAGGAGGAAGGGATTCAAATGACTTTGCTTTCCACAGAACTGTCTCATCGGGAAAAAAATGCCTATTAGGGAAGCCTTCTAGACTATCAACCTGTAATTGGCAGGAGTACAGTAAAAATCAGCTTACTCAACATCCCCTTACATGAAATTGCCAGGTTGCCAGCCATACACCAAAATAAAATAAGTTCCACTCGGTTTAAACATCTGTTTATATGTAGAGAGATCTGGATTATTAAATGTGGCATCATAAAGTCTCTCTAGATAGGTAATTAACAGCATGAAGTAAATTAAGCAGAGACATGCTGCATCTAATTTGAGGTACTGTACAGTAGTTCCTTATTGCATACCTCCAGAATCTGGCATGTTGGAATGTAGAAATAATTTTTCTTAATAAGAAAAATTAGTGGCAATGTCCCAGAAGGTCATTGGAAGCTCATGCCATGAAATTACTGCAGATGTTTGACACATTAGCATGGTTTTTGATACTTTTGTTGCTTTATATAAACACTGTCTATGTAAATCTTTAGGTGAAAACACATAAGTCCTCTTTTTCTGAACCTTTTTCTATAAAATATAACATCTATAATGCGTTTTGATTACATGATATATCTTTTGTTAATGTGTTCAACAGCTTGACTATTTCAGTGTATGACAGCATCAGCAGAAGGCTGCCATGTAAGCTCTCAGGATGTGTGCTACAGATGCATAAAGCTATGAAACACTGTTCTACAGAATGAATATCTATCAGGCCAAATGCAGGACAGGAAGTGTACCAGTGTGAGGATGTAAATCAGTGGTGCTGTCAGCCAAACTTCACAAGTTTCTGCAGGGGAAAGATAGAATTTCTTCATAATTCACATTCTGCTTCTCTGGGTGACTGGGAAAGGCAATTCACTTTGGACACTCTCCCCACAGTGCAGGCAGAGGAGTTTGCATTTGCTTGTGCCAGTGTACAGTCTTGCAACAATAGTTGCGTTTCTGTTGACACCTTCTGTATGGCAACACCAATATGAGATAGACAAGTAGAATTGTGTAACAGTATTTGCTTTTGGAGCAGTCTGATAGCACCCGTAAGTGGGAGAGTTGAATGAGTTCTTTTTTCTCTGTTTTTCTTACATGGCAAGGAGGTGTTTTACCTGCTAATAACTGAGGCAAAACTGTAGGGTAAATAGAGCACTTCCAGAGTTAGTGTAAAGTCAATCAAATCAAGTCAGTTCCAGGGGTATGGTACAGATTTGACCTTACCTGGATACTTCACAGGAAAAAATGAACATACTTTGTCTGCTGCTAGGATCTTTGAAATAAATGATGCAGTGGGTTTTTAAAATCTCACTAGAGAAAACAATAGCTTTGAGTCAGTACAGAGAAAGCCCTAGTGTTTGCTTAGTGTTTTCCTTTACAAATTCTCTCTCTGAAGAATTTGCTTGTTGAAATGTTTTCTGCAGAGGTGATTTTTAAGCAAATGCAAGAATTTATCTTAAAAAAAAAAAAAAAAAAAAAAAAAAAAGACACTGAGAAATCGAATTCCCATTTCTGAGAGGTTTCACTAGAAATCTGTGTCTAAGTGTTTCTTGCCATAAGTATAAACCATGACACTTCTGTGTCTTGTTAACAAGGATATCTCAATCTCTGGGTATTTTGAGTGAGCAGCACAGATCTATTGCATGTATAACCATTATTATTAGAAATGGTAATTAAGAATAAAAGCATTAGAAATCATGAAATAGTGTGATGTGTATAATAAGACTTACTTTTCTCAGCCTTGTTTCTGGTGGTGGAACACCCTCCAAAAATACATAGTCTGCAGAGCTAAGGTGTGCACAGGAAGCTTGTATGCAGCACTGAAAGCCATGCAGCACTGCTCCTGCATTTTGTAAGACTTTAACATTTCTTCGTGTGATTTTCTCTCACCTTGCACCTGGGTGCTAACATCCAGGGATTCAGATGAATAGTGGCTATGAAAAAGGAAGCAAATTTAGCATTTAAGTTTTTTCTTAAAATACTTTGTGTCAAGACTCAAAACCCCATTTCATCTGAAGTAATGATTCAAATTAAGTTGATTTCTGTCTTTCTCCTTAAGCAGAAGAATGTAACTCTGGGCTTGAGACATTAAAAGTTGCTTGCTGAGCCCACTCTTTTCCCCTTTTCTGAAGTGAGGATGCCATTACAAAGCCTATCTTTTGTAGAGCTGATTTCACAGGCTGACTGCAACACCCTAAGAGCAGAAAAGAGAAAGTTTCTTCATAATGCAGCAGGTAAAAATTATTTCAAATGGTTATTATTTAACTTCTAGCTTGGTCAACACTACATGGCATAATTCTGCCATGTGGGTTTTTTTTTTTTTTTTGGTTTGTTTTTTGCTTTTGTTTTTGTTTTTTTTAAGAAAACTTGCAAAATTCCGTGGTTATCCAAATAGTATGTGATTTTCAGCTTCCAGCTACTCAAGGAATTAAGGCTCCAGGAATTAAGGACAGCATTTGGAAGAAATTTGCAGTAAAATTTAATTAAGATTCAAAATAATTCTTCCTCTGACAGCTAAGTTCATAGGGGGAAGGATAAGAGTGCAGCATAAGGAACTGCTATAATATAATTCTTAATTAAAAGTCATTTGTAAAATCAATTGTAGACAGTTAGGCCCACATAAGAAATAGACAGAGAACATGGGGCAAACATTGACATCTCTGCTGAGAAACAATAGAAATGTGTTTTTTTGTAATGTGAAAGAGATTAGAGCCTCGGAGTATGATTGTGCTTTCAGTCACATGAAGAGTAGAATACACATATATCTTAATTAACTGCAAAACATTGTAAAGAAGATCATAATAAGAAGCTATAAATCCACTGAACAGGTTAGGGCAAACAACTGATGAACCAGGAGCAGCTCTTCAGGAAAGGACTTAGAGAAGTGAAGGTACTCACATCTGTCAATTAACGGGAGTCAATGGCCTTTGTAGCAGTGAGAGGTGGTGATCTGGGTATATTCATCCATGAAAAGAAGCATAGTTGTTTGTTTTTTCTGATTTTCCTTATTAGATAGTTCTGAGAGCTCTGTTTCATCTGTTACATTTTGAAAACTTGTGTAATTTGTTCCTAATTTCCCCAGTTAGATCACATTTTTCTTGAAGTGTCTAGTTTTACTTCCAACATCATCAGCTAAACCTGTATTTCAGGGAGTGGTCAGTAAAGAAGAAAAAAATAAGCTGCATTATTTGGTGACTGCACCAGGATTTCCAGATGTCCATTTCCAGTTTTAGTATTTTAGGCTGGGATATTTTCTGCTCATTTATGTCTATGGAGTATATTTATTTGTAATTTCCACAGCAATTGGATTTATTTGCAAAAACGTGTTTAGTTAAAAAAAATACTTTGTTAGTACAAAACAGTTTCAACAAAATAATTGGTACCAGCTCTGTGACTATATTCTCACATGTAAAAATCAATGGTTTACTTTAACTGTGGCACAGTATTTCTCTGACCTATCTTCAGAAGCAGGAGTGAAATTAAACCAAGAGTTCACATCAACCACTTGAGTTATGAGTCTCTGACATGATTTCAATTTTACACATTTTTTCCTCAGTCTGTTGAAAAAGATAAGCAAAGTGGGCAAGGGAGTAAGAATTTTCAGGACTGAATTTGCAGCTAATGTGGTTGTCAGAGCTAAAGACACGCACATTCCCAGAAGCATTTCTATCTGATATTTTTCCTTGAGAAGTATCATCTTTCTAAAATCACCTTTTCCAAGGTAATCGAGTATGCCCTAGCGTGTGGCTGATGGTGGTCCCAGGACTGTATACTTTCTGGCATATCTCCATCAGACTTTGACAAAGGGCAGCAACTACAATTTGGAGCCAGCAGTGTAAACCCTGAGACAATGGAATAATTTTTAACTGTCCTAAATCAAGCATAAACAATAGAGCAGCTTGAAAGGTTTGGTCTACGAAAAATGTCACAGTCTATGGAAGACTGCTTCCTCTGTTTGATCTGTCACTATATTTCTCAAAACATGACACTCCTTGAACATAATATACTTTGATGATAAACTAGATTAACTTTCCCAGTACAAATGAAAGGCCACCTGTTGCCAGAATGCCCATATTCCTTGTTGGCTGTCTTGTAGCTGTCATCACTTCAATGCAATCTGCACCCAACATGCTGGAATATAATGAATATGTCAGGAGTTGGAGGTCAGCCATCAAAGTACATGAAAACTTGGCTTGCATACAGTGTCAGCATGGAGGCCTTGCCTATCATCTTGTGCAAAGGATTTCTGCACCACTTGATTTGTTTGCAGAGGGCTTGTTTCTGTTGGATGGAACACATTCACTGAGAGTCTTTTTGACAGCCCATTCAAACATTTTCAATTTGGAAAATGGTGCTTCCTGTTTCAAGCTCTATAAGTGATAGATGGTGTGAAATGCCACTGTAGCTGATCATGCTTTTTGTTTATTGCTATTATTTTAGCATGAAAAGAGCCAGGATGAGCCTTGAAGTATTTTGATGAGAGAAAATAATATAACAGGAATACAGTGTATCTATCAAACCCTGTCCCTTATATATAGTGGGCAGAACCTTCCTTTTACTCTATTCATCCTTGCTGGACATTATAGGTCTTTTTGGTGGCTTTGTAATTTGTCTAGATTAAAGAATTAAAACTCTCACCTATGGTGAATCCAGTGGTTTAAAATACCATGGTCATTTCTAAGAATTTTAAAAATTATTCTTAAACTTCTCCTGAGCTCTTTTCTTCATTGTGTTACCTCTTGGGTTCTCTATTAAAATATTTTTAAGGTGGACTTAAATATTTTTAAAGTGACCACGTGAGAAAAACATGTTAAAAAATGTACATGTCTCCATTTCTTGGCATCAACTTTCTTCTTCCTCTTCTGCTAAAATATAGTTTCTAAAGCTTCATAGATTTTCTTGATTTTTTTTTTTTTTTTTTTTTTTTTACAAGTTATCTTTCTCCACAAACTAACATGTTCTGGATTAGCCACAGTGATACCCTAGGTCAGCCTACAGAGCTTCACTGTTGGAAAGAGGAGTTTCAAAACATTCTGGACAAGAAAATGATAAGTGAATGCAATTTCTCCTATTTAAGAAATAAAGTCATATATCTTACTTTTTGCACGCCAGCTTGTCAAGGCAGTCAGTAAAAGAACCATAGAATACAAAAGTATAGAAATCTGTAATTGTGATTTGGTTTCTTTGCAGCCCCACCATCACCTCTGCATGTCTCTTTTTGGGTGTCAGGTCCTTTACAATTAGCTCTATCTCCTCAGCCACACTTAATAACCACTGTGAGGATAGCTAAGAAAGGGCTTTGTAAGTATGATAAAGTTAGCAGAGCCCTTTTTTTTATATATCAAGTGGAAAGAAAAAAGAAGGTGGCTTAGATGTCCCCAAATCATTAGCAAACAGATGAAGCTAGACATTTAAATAAGAATGAAAAAATGACAGTGACTTTTAGCCAACAAGAGAAATATTGACTACCTATCTTTTCCCAAGACATTGCCTTAACTGAATTTTTTAATTTGCTGGTCTGGATGATATAATTTGGCTTATGTACCTTCATCTAAAGTATGGTATATCCATAACAATTCAGACATCCTCATGGCTGAAGGTAGCAGGCACTCATCCACTGAGTCACAAATGTTTCTGCTGCCCATCTGGAATTTGACGCAAATGCAGCCATTTTCACCTGCTCTGTATTTGGTAAAATATATTTTAATATTGTGGGATCTATCTTAGGTAATTTCATGACACAGATGTATCCCCAAAGTAAAACCCTCAAAATATGCTAAAGCTGATGACAAAATTAACTGCTCCCTGAAGAGGAAGAAGAAACACCCACAAACCACAGTGTAAAATCTGTGCTGGCTTATAGCTTTTAGATGTCTTCAGAGTATAAACTCTCTATCTGACTGTAACTGAGAACACTGGCAAAAAGTAAAAACCGACAGTGAAGGACAATGTGCAAACAAGTTATTTTTCCCAGTTACTTAACATGAGTGTAAAGAGTGTAACATTTGTGTGGTTGCTCTGAAGATCTTATTTCATGTACGTGGAGATTTACGTATGGTAGTAAAGAAAAGAAAACCTATGTTGTGAATCAAAAAGAGCATGCTAGAAGCAGAACTAAATAACAGAGACACTTCAACGACCCTCATCCTATCCTCCCCCCAGATCCCCACTGGAGTTATATTTAAGTAAAATTTTCAATACAGGAAACACTAGCCATAGGCTAAGACAAAATTCCTCATGAAAATAGCAATAACAATACATCTCAGTGCAGACAAAGGCCTTAAGAGCACTTGCATGGTATGAGGCAACCTAAAGACCACTTATATGCCTTTACAGTTACACTGGCAGACAGACATAAACAGGTTTGAAGTCACAGCCATTGCAAGGCCTCATTCCCATAGGATTTGGGTGGCTAAGTTTAGATGAGACATGATTATCATAAAACCCTGTCAGTATGAGACAAACATAGAGACAAACTCATGGGCCTCACTAAAGATTGCAACTCCTTTTAGTATTAGAATATTGCAGATAACAGAGCTCATCTTAGAGAAATGTTTTATCTCTTTAAATTTGGCCCTTTCCATTGTCTTTTACTATGATAAGCATCTGTCAGCAATAATTAGAAATGCTTTTGTAGAAGCTGATATTTTCATGTGTCTACTGAATTCCTGGGGGGAAAGCAAAAGGAATTCCCTACTAAATATTTAATACAATGAAATTGAGTTGTCTCTATTTTTTTAAGCAATTCAGTATGAGTTTCTATGAAAGCATTTCTATTCATTCAAAATGCATGTGGGAAACAGTATCTTCATAGTACTCCAATGCCTTCCTTCAAAGATATTTGAGGTGTTTTATGAACATCCAATAATTAAGTCCATCAAAACTTTGAAGTGTGGATGCATCTTAATGATTCAGGATAAAAAAGAGAAAATCTAGAGCACCAGGACTTCACTCAGAGCCAGGGAGAACTGCCCTAAAAAATAGGTCCTTGCCATTCAGGCATTGCACTTTGTAAAACTGTGCACCATTTTTGTGTCTGTCATGCACTTACTATTATATCCTAAGGACAGGTTTGTTTTCCCTGGGTAGATAGATCTTAAATGTATCTTGTGATCAAGTAAGTGGTGAAATACATTCATTCAGTGATCAAGATTTTATGCCCTGAAAATGCACTTTCATTAAGAATGAGATACGTTTCCCTACCATACAAAGTTAGATAACAGTCTAGGTTGTTAGAAACATTCATACTTGCAATTTGTTTGTTTACACAAAATTCTACAAAGATTTATACACCTAACACTTGCGTTTACTGAACTACTCAATAAAGCTGAGAACAATTTGTGTGCAGACAGAGGTGAAGGATTTAAATAAATTTTAATCAAAAAATAATTTCAATTAGCAGAGAAAAAATGCCCATATATAACAAGAATATTGTCTCCATCCTACCTTTTATTATATACTGGACAATGCATATCAGATGCTTCAGGGAAAGTGTAAGAAATCCACAAAGCCATCTCTGTTCATTCACAATGCATACAGAAAATAGTAATTTTAAAAAATTACATAAAAAGTAAAATATATTAATACAACTCCTGTAAAACAAGTATAATACCTTGAAATGATTTTAGAATTAAGATCTGTTTCACAAGTGTTTAGTCTATTATATAGCATATCTTTTGCTCTATAAAAGCATTTAATAATTTGGTATATACAAAAGAAGTCCCTTATGAAAATTTATATTAAATGTTTATTTGTGGATCTTAACCTAAAACATTACAGAAGAAAGATTGCTATTGATCCTACATTGAACCCTAGGCCTGGTTAATTAATTGTTTAATTTAAATTCATTATTTATGGAATTAGTGAGCCATAAAGCAGAAGCAATACAATATGTATGGGTTGCTATGAAACATGCTTTCAATGCTAAATAAATAGAATTTTCACTGACCCTTGTTTAAGCCTCTTTAGGAGGGTCCGTCTTGCATTATTCAAGAATTTTTCTCTATTAATTTTTCTTGGAGAACATAGATGTATTTTTTCACAAAACTCCTGTGTCTATTAATGACTGCAATTCAAGGAATGCAGACTGAACTACATTCTAGTTACAACTTCCAGAAAGAGGAGAAAAATATTTAATTTCAAAGTTTAACAAGCATCAGAAATCGCCACATATAAAAAATTTGAAATTACTAGATTTAGGTAATATTCAAAATTAACAAAAATTCTGCCTAACAAATTAAACGCATGTGTATATTTTTATATGTATGTAAATATGGAAAAACATATTTATGCACACACATATGCATATATCAAAACAGATTTCTGTGCAAGCCTTCATGGCGGTTCTAAGTGTATTAATACTAGGCAGCATTTCCACTTTTTCTCGCATATAATTTCATGTAATTCACAAATTCTAAGATACTCTTAGAATTTCCTGTCTCAGAAGGAGAGAATTTCCTGACTTCTTTGTTAGTTTTTGGATTCTGACTTATGGAGAAGTGTACATACAAGGCTAGAAACTGTTTTGTTGGTTTGGCTCTCCTCTTTCCACAGCTTATATGTTTCTTTGTCTTGCATTTGGATAAATGGCATGCAGATTTTATTAGGATTCTGAGCATGAACAGGGTTTACTGTTGAACTGTAATAACACCCTTATTTTCTCTGAGTTCCTCTTTCCTTCTCCAAGCTCATTAAAAGACCTCTCCACTTTATCTCATTCTCTAAAGATCACGACATATGTGTCCAATTACTGTTCCCTGCCTTAAAACTCGAATTTACTGCTAAATACTTAACTCTGGCTGGATGGGAAAGATCAATACTGTATCTGACTGAAGGCTGAAGCATGCTGTGACTCACCTTTAAAGATGAAAAAATCTGAAACAAATGTATCGTTCTTCTAGTAGAAAGCTATTGAGGAATCTTCTGAAACTTTCTTGCGTTTCCTGGCAGGATTTGCTCAATTCATGTAAAGTCTGAAAAGTTGTGAAAAATTCACTTCAAAGATAAAAAACAATCTGTGTAGCTTGTGACTCTGGGGAACCTGAAGTAGAGTGAATAAAACTGCTCCTGGACAAGTGCTAGTGGGAAAGCAAAACTTACTTGGTGAGATACTTGTTTGATATCAGTGCTGGCTACTTGGTGCAGCTGTATCTGCACATAGGTACCAGTTTCTCATATTTTTTTTTTTTTTTTAGGAGGTGATAGTCAACATCAATGTCTATATGGCTGCACTGAGAGAGCTTAAGGTTAATCTCTTTGTTTGACACCAAACTGGTATATGACTGCCCTGTGTTCGGCTGCTACATTTTCACTTTTACTGTCTGCTTCTCTTGCTTCTGACATTTATCCCACTGTTTGGGAATAGTCTCTGGAAACTGACACCTGCTTGAGTGTGTGAAATCCCATGCTGCTGTCCTGAATTTGATGTGTTGGAACAGAGCTGCCCCTTATGTGAAAGGATGGTCTCACCCCCTAGGCTGAGCTAAGCCATCTCTATCTCTTACAGATAAGGAGATGTTTGCAGGGAAGAAGGGACAGTTCTCAGAAATGACCCAGAAACATCCTCTTTTACGGTGGTAGTTTTAATTGTTTTCTCCACTTGACCCAATTTTCTCAGCCATACCATCTGCCACACTGATGCTTTACTTTTGTATGCATAGCATCTATGAGGAAGAAGTGAGACCAAGGACTGTGGCAAGCTTATATACAGAGTACAAACTGAAAATCTGCTACAGACATCATGACTATGACATCATTCTTAACTAGAGGTCTTCCTTCTCCCCTGGAAGGGTCCTCTCTGTAGCTGGAGATCACACTGAAATGAAATTATATTAATTTACAAAGAAACTTACATGGGTGAAGTAAAAGCCAAGAAATTATGTGACAGGTTCCTGACTATATTATTTAGATCATGCTGTACCCTCTCTGTCTTGTGATAAAGATTGGCGAGTACTGTGCATGCACTTAAAATACAGCTCCCAGTCTGTGCAAGATGGCTAAATTAATGTTCCTGTAAAGACTGAAGCTGCAGTCTTACTTACAATGTTTTCTTATTTTACTTCACCTTTACATTAATTTTACATTTATGCTTGTATAATGTACTAGACTATTTGCATAGAGGTGCAAAGATAAATGCATGCCTGCAAATGTGTGTACATGCAAATAAGCACACATTCACTGAATGGATATATTAACTATATTGGTAGCAAATTTGTATGTACTATTGTCTTATTAAGAAACCAGTCTTTTTTAATAGAATCTTTTCTTGCATGGCAATAATGTGGAAACATGGGAGATAGTGCTAACTGAGACAAGCACTTTGTTAGTGCATATTATTTTCTTGGTATCTGTTTTCTATCTGGGGTAAAAGGAGAATTTAATGCAAAGTTTTTCTAGAAAATGATCAGTTATGCAAAGCAAGCAAACAAAATTTGAAAGAGATAAAAATGAACCTGAATTTGCAAAATCTGGAACACTGAAAACTAACTTGGTACCCTCAGAATTTAATTTTCTTAAAAAAGTAAAAACCAAAAGAAGCAGCCTTTACTCATTTAAGAACTTCCTAGCTGCAGTTCTAAAGTGCTAGTTTAAGTACATAGGTTCTTCAGTAAGTCTCTAGACACTCTGTAGTAAAGTAACCTTTAAATCCAAAAATTTCTCATTCTAGAAATATGTATCATAGTTGAATATAATTGGTGTCTGTAAGTTTATTATTAGGCTTGAACTTTTTTCTATTTGGAGAATTTTCCAGTGATTTTTCCAATTAATAAAGGTTCTGACTTAAAATTTTCTAAAGTAAGAGAAAAAGCTAAGGCTACTTTTTAACACTGTCAAGGTCAAAGCACTTTTCCTGCAAGATACGCTTGTGAATAATACATGTGCATTCTCTATGTGGCCCTGTCATGTAGTTCCTTGTAGAAAATACAAGTGTTATGTAATACATATGTGAAGGTTAGGTAAACGTTCTGAAATGGTTTTCACAGACTTAGAGAATAATTTTTCAACAGTTTTTATGAAATAAATTTGGTTTCCACTCCAAGTACTTAGCTGATCAGTAATTGTATATCTAGATATAATTTGGGTATACCTTTCAGTGTGGATGGGCTAATGAAACATCAATTTTAACCAATCCTCTATCTTTGGGCCTTTAATTTTTTCTATCATCTGTGTATATGTTCAACTTGCTTTACAGACTACTTATTTCTCAATAACTAATAAGTTAAACAGCTATCTTAATATCTTCTCTCTTAATGTATGTATAGGAAATGTATTCCTTAGTCTCTATAGCAAATTTCATTTCTACATGAGGTTAAGAGGCCATAATCTCTGTGATTATGTCATTCCTTTATTTTCACATGTTGCTTTGTTTATGATAATTTCATTTGCTATTATGTTAAGAGTCATATGTGCTTTTTCCTTTTAGTCCACTTCTACTCTAAAATAATGCTGCAGGGAAAACATCAAGCATAAATCAGTACATCAAAATAAGTCCCACCATTCTACAGTTTACAAATAGCTGTTGATGAGTTTGCCATGCTTACTGAACTGAGTAAATATAAAAGCTTTTTGTGTGCATTCCTATTTTCAGTCCCAATACAGTGCGTTAACCTCAGAATATCAAATTGAATCAGGGTTTCTGAGGAGAGCTGGCTCCAAAGCAGTTAGAATGACACTATTCATTACACTATCTAGATTCAGGTTTCAGACAACCATAACCAGTGCTTTCACAACCTCTCACCTAAAGTCAGATAATGTACAGCCACCCAAATAAGCGGCTGAATTGCCCCGCAAGTGCTTCTGAACCTCTTGAAATGTGGAGCCTGTGGAGGCCCTGAAAACTGAGACTAAAATTGTTATGAGGAGACTTTATTGGATGGAATTTTTCCTTGCCAGGCACAAATAAACAGCTCTCAATAGGGTGCTCACCACACAGTGTGTCAGCACATATTATGCAGTCTGGTGCTGAGTGGATGTGTCAGCTGCCCATTAGACCACACTAAAATAGAATTGCTGGAAGCCTGAAGCATGAAGCATGATATTAGATAAAGTGATGAAATTTCACTCGATTAAAGAGCCAGGTCAAGGACAGTTACCTCAGGAAATTCCTTTTTTCCCAGAATATTCTCGCAAGTTTGATAAATTTATCCTCCTTTTCTGCTTATTTTCAATTATCATTCAAATTATATGAATGGCTGCATTTACACTTGCTGGCTTACAACATATTGGGGATGACAGGGATGGCAGATTTTTATTATGTAAAAAAGGGGAGGAGGCAGAAAAGGATTGACTGCTCCACATTAGAGACTATAGGAGATGTTAGATTGATTTTTTAGAGTTGTTTGTGTTTTCTTCATCTGAGGTGAAAGCAGCTGGGATTTTTTGTTAGGCTTACTGATTACTAGCATAGTAATTCACCTGAGGGAATAGGAAATTGCTCCCTTTATCCATGGGAAATGCATTCTGTTGGCAAAAGGATCTTCATCTGTTTTGCTTCTTGACTGGAGTGCTGAGGCCTCACCTAGTCAGATAAACCTGTGGATTTGATTTAGTGTCTGTATCAGCTCCTCAGAGTCCTCTGCAAGAAGAAATTAGCGTGCATGGCTATATCTGCTGCGTTTTATTGCAGTTTATAGTTTGGCAAGAGCCATCTTTCTCTGCCTCCCTCAATTTAATTTCAATTAGGATCACAAGTTGCTTGGAAATCTAAGAGGAATCCAAAGGTTAATTAATCACTGAGTACTCCATCCTTGGAGCCAGTCGCTGACCCTTATTCTGTGAAGCTTTGGTACAATTTCTAAGCAGTATCTGACATCTTGCAAATTTTTTAATGCTTATTAATTAGATTAAGCAAACTCTTCTTTTTAGGAGTGTCTCCTCCTCATGCCATGCCAGGTGTAAAGCAGAACTTACAGTTAATTCAAACACAGTCATCTCTTCACACACAGTTGCCATTCACCCATGTAAATGTATCATCATGGACTGCATCAAAAATCATAGACACTGCACCTCTTAGCTGTTTGGATATATTGGTGTTGGATTCTGTGCCAACCAGAGATTGGTGGTTACAAGACAGCCACCAGAGAATAACATTTACTTCAGGATAAATATGATTCTCTTCTGATACAATATTTTCTAAAACCAATAAATTAACTCCTACATATATACCTCTTAATATGTGCAAAGCTTGTCATGGAATTTTACTGGCATGATCACAGGGACTCAAATGCCTCTTTGGTATTACTGATGCAGCTGAAAAAAAAATCTTATTCATCTTGAAAACAAGTAAAATGTTGCAGAGCTGCAGTTATTGCTGGAGATACCTGTCTGATGAATGGGTTCATGAAAAATGCCCAGATCAACATAATATAGAGGTTATCATAAAACATGAAACCTTAATATAAGTCTAGAGAAAATTACCTTTTGGATGACAAATAGCATGACATTCACTCCCTAATAGGAGTAATCTAGGAGTCTCCATAGACATAGCCATCCTACCCAAGAACACATTTAGAAGCTCAAATTATACTGCATGTAATATTTTGTGTATAACATATTGTTAATAAAAACACAAGATATAATATGGAGAAGAGATGCACAGCAAAAGTGAGGTCAGGCAATTGTAGAGGCATACTGATGAATTCTAATAATTGTTTTGCATTTCTGCTTTATCTGTTTTGTGAGTGTTTTTTTTACTCTCATTGTGTAAGTAACAGTTTATTTTCTGCTTCTATGAAAGTAGTCTCCTGAAAAAATCACAACATCCATTTTTATTTATTTAGATTATTTATTTATTTATTTTAAATGGGGAATTCTGTCTAACCTCAAGAAAATTTCCTCACACATACACAAGTTTTGTATGAAGATGGTGAATTTTTTACTTTTCACTCATAAGAGGTTAGGATTAAAGTAACATGATCCTTAGGCATTGTTCTTCAAACCAAACCAAACCAAACCAAACCAAACCAAACCAAACCAAACCAAACCAAACCAAACCAAACTCCTTGAATATTTGCTTAAATTATTTTAACATAATAAGGATCTTTATGAAGCAGAGAAAGGGGATGTTTCCTGCTGGTTGACTGCAGAGGGACATGCCTGTTTATTAAGGAGACTATAGGAGGGAAATCTGATATGCCACTTTTTCCTCTGCTGAGGGATGATCAACAACTTCTGCCAACTCACACAATCTACAGCAAAAACTTCACTGTCCTCTGTCATCCTAGTCCTTTCTATCCAGCTCTCCTGTACCACAGCCAATGTTACGGCATGTGAGTGCCCTGAACTGGTAAAGAAATGTGGTCACACTTTCTTGTTTCTTTTTTTCTTTTAAACATTTTGTATTGCCTAGTGTTCGTGCATGCTGGAAAAGGGTAAAGGGAGTGAGGTACTCTCCCTTGATTCTTGCACAGGATAGCCCTTTCCCTTTTATCTGTCTGTAAAGAAAACAAGACATAGAATTATGGAGCCATAGAATTATCAAGGTGAGAAAGGACCTCAAGACATCCAAGCCTGTCTTTTGACTGAACACCACCACACCAAATAAAAATGACTGCTAAATGCCATCTCCACTAGTTCTTGAGCACTTCTGAAGTGATGACTCTGCCACCTCCCTAAGCGATCTGTTTTCACACTTGCCCACCCTTTCACTGGCAAAATTTTTCCTGATGTCCAACCTGAAAGTCCCCTGGTGCAGCTTGAGACCATTGCCTCTTGTCCTGTTACTGCTTGTTTGTAAGAAGTGGCCGACCCCCACCTCAATACACCCTCCTTTCAGGTGCTTCTAGAAGGAAATAAGGTCTCCCCTGAGCCTCCTTTTGTCCAGATTAAACACCTCACAGGTGTCACTGCCCACAGGACTTGTGGTCCAGACCTATCAGTGCCTTTTTTCCCTTCTCTGGGCATGCTCCAACACCTCACTCAATGGGTTTGTTTTTGTTGTAGTGATGGGCCCTGAACTGAACACAGTACTTGACCTGAGGCCAGTCACTGCCCTGGTTCTGCTGGCCACATTATTTCTGATAGAGGCAGGATGCCTGGGTACATGCTGGCTCATTTTCAGCATCCCCAGGTCCTTTTCTGCTGAATGCCCTTCCAGCCACTCTGTCCCCAGCCCACAGGGCTGCATGGGGTGGTTTTCACCAAAGTGCAGGACTGGCACTTCACTTGTTGAATCTTACACCGCTGGCCTTGGCACATTGATCCAGATGGTCTAGGTCCCTCTGCAGGCCCTTCCTACCCCCAGCAGACCAGCATTCCTACCCATCCTACAGTCATCTATGCACATTCTGAGGACACACATGATCCCCTTGTCCAGGTCATTAATAAGGGCTTTTAACAGCCAGACCCAGTTCTGAGTTTTGGCAAAACTCTCCAGCAACTGGCCACCAGCTGAATGTGATTCCATTCACCAACAGTGCTTGGCCCCAGCTATCCAGCCAGTTTTAAACCCAGCAAAAAGAGCACCTGTTCAAGCCATGGCCTGCCTGGCCTGCCAGCTTCTACAGGACTATGCTGTGGGAGACAGTATGAAAGTATTACAGACTTTACAGACTTTATTTTTCAACATCCACAGCCTCCCTTCATCCACTGGGCAGGTCACCTGGTCAAAAAAGGAGATCAGGTTGGCCAGGCAGGACCTGCCTTTCCTAAATCCCTGCTGTCTGGGCCTGATCTCCTGGTTGCTGTTCACATGCTATGTGACTGCACTCAAGATGATCTGCTCCATGTATTCCCCTGGCACCCGGGTCAGGCTGACAGACCTGTACTTCCCTGGATCCTCCTTCTGACCTTCCGTAGAAGGGCATCACATCCCCAGTTGTCTGGGATCTCACCAGATAACAGGGATGGTGATGAATGGACAGTGCCTTGGTGAGCTCCCTGCCAGCTCCCTCAGTACCCTTGCATGAACCCCATCAGGCCCCATGGATTTTTGAGTGTCTAAGTGGCAGAGCAAGTCACTAATTACTTCCTCCTGGATTACAGGGGACCTCACCTGGTTCCTGTCCCTGCCTATCAGCTCAGTGGACCAGTTGCCCTGAGGATAAGAGGGCAACAGGATAACTTTCTCCTGAGTGAGGCAAAGAAGGCTTTCAGTGCCAAGTCAAATGGACCAAAAGAGAACTGCTCAGGCTCAGGACTAGTATCAGAGTTGCAAAGACTGAGAATAGACATTTCCTTCATTTCTCCCTGGTGTGTTTCCTTAAGTAAAAAGCTTAAGTGACTCTGTGAAAAGCTGGGCCTTCATCTACTTACATAGTGTAGCAACCCAGCTTAGCCTTTTCTTTCTTCCTGGGCACCCTAACCTCCAGTGTGAGCAAGTTGAAGATTCTTGTGCTTTTACAATGCCCAGCTGCCAAGGAATTTGAATTAGACTGAAATAATATATCACCAGATTCCTGCCAAAACCTCAGCAAACTCCACAAGGGAAATAGTGGTTCAGTCAATGTTTCCACACTCTGAAAAAACTGAATTCCCAAGCTGCTAAACAGTGCATTTGCAGTTTTCATTAAACTGCATTAGTTGCTCTGCTTCAAGGGCCAGGAGGTGAATCACCTCCCACAAAGAAACTCATGAGAGAGTATGTCCCTGAAATGCTGTCTTGAGTACCAGGAACTGCTAGGCTGTGGGTGGCAGTGCGGGCTGCAGTGTCAGGTCTGGTGGCGATGTGCTGTCCTCTCTTAGCAGGAGGTGTTAGCTTATTTATATCCTTAATATTTCCCAAGGTTTGAAAGTTGATTTCTAGCCTTTTCAAGCTTGTAGCAAGTGAAGCTTTTCTAGCTTTTTTTTCCCTTGCATGCTACTAGTTCACTGTTCACTGTTCAGGATCTAGTCAGCATAATTTGTATCATCTTACTCTTTGCTACAACCAGTCTATTGCAGTTTTTCCATAAGTGACAGGATAATAATGCCCTTTTCACTATCATGACTTAAATAAATTAATAGTTCGTACAGATTACTTGAGCTAATATTTGTGTTAAGGCTTGGTGAAATAGGCTTAAGAGTTTGTGTTTGAGGGTTATTGTTTCAGTCTCTTTGAAAAATGAGATGGACAGTCAGTAGTGGATGGCTAGTACTTAGGGTTTGGAGGGTCTTCTTTCCATCATGGCTGAAGGTATGTCATGACTGTTAATAGAAGTGCAGTTCATAGAAGATAGAGTATCTGCCTTAACCTGCAAGCCTTCTGAGATTTACATTTGGTAAACACCAGCTTCTATGTATAGTTCAGTTGCAGATCTATTGATTATTAAAATATGTACTGTAATGCTAGAAAGTGTTTGCTTTACTTTGCAATCTAACTGGCTGTGAAATGTTATTTTTCAGAATCAACAGCTTTGGTCCAGAGGCAGTCTACTGACTGTTAGAAAACAGAAAGATATTATAAGGCTTGTTGGAAAAAGTGACAAATGTCTATCTTCACATTACAGATGGGATAGTCTCTGTTCAGAAGTTTGCAGTTTTATACAGCTCCTTTAGACAGGAGAGGAAACCCACTAATAGGAATACCTTAAATCACTGGAGGCTCAGTACTGGTGAAATCTCCACAGAGCCACAACACAGATGTGTTGCAGCTATGTGGGTCTGAGTACACAGAAGCACATTCCGAGCATTGCTCCTCCGCCATAAATGGCATCACTGTTAAACAGTTCTTCAGTCCTTTTAATGGATCAATTGGGATATATTAAGTATTACAGAAGAAATATTGCACCTTCCTTTGTTGCTCAAATCATCATACTGACTTAGCCAAGAAGTTCAAGGATTTGTTGTTTTGCTTCTGTTGAGAAACCAAAAAAATACATTGAGAAAATTTTTCCTCCCTTATTCTTTTGAATGTATTGAGGTGAGCCTGATTTGTGAATCTGCTACATTTATGGCATATGACTGCCACAAACTTGTGGATGGATCTTCCCCCTGTCTCTAGTATCTCGTCTCATATTGTGCTACAGGGGTGGCTTCTGCAGCTTTGGCCAAAGCTGAGACAATCAGCAGTGGTAGTAATGCCTCAATGATAATATATTTAAAGGGGGGGAAATTATGCAAAAGTAGTGCAGCCAGAGAAGAGGGGAGTAGAAATATGTGAGAGAAGCAGTCTGCAGACACTAAGGTCAGTGGAGAAGGAAAGGGAGGAGATGTGCAGGTTTTGGAGGAGAGATTCCCTGCACCTTGTGTAAAGTCATGGAAGAGCCCCATGACAAAGCAGGTGAATGCCTGAGGGAGATTGTTCTCCCATGGGAAGTCCATGCCACAGCAGGTTCCTGGAAGAACCTGTGGCTCCATGAAAAAGCCCATACTGGATCAGGTTTTCTGGCAGGACTTGTGACATCACAGGAGACTCACAGTGGAGCAGCCTGTTCCTGAAGGACTGCACCTTGTGGGAAGGCACCCATGCTGGAGCAATTAATGAAGAACTGTGACCTGTGGGAAAGAAGTATTTTGGAGAAGTTTGTGGAGGACTCTCTTCTGTCAGGGAAGTTCCCTGTCTGTAGGACCCGACACTGGAGTAGGGGAAGGGCTCCTCTTGCATAAGACAAAGCAGTGACAGAAACAACAGGTAATTAACTTATCACAACTCTCATTTCCCATCTCCCTACACTGCTGCAGGGGGTTCAGGTAGAGAATAGGGAATAAAGTTATCAAGAATAAATCCAGGAAGCAAGGAGAGATGAGGGTGAAGGTGTTTTAAGACTTGTTTTACTTTTCATTATCCTACGCTGGTTTTTATTGAATTAATATTTTCAAGTGAAGTCTGTTTTGCTTGTGATGGTAGTCAGTGAGTGAACCTTCCCCAACCTTATTGCAACTCATGAAACTTTTTTTATATTTTGTCTCCCCTGTCCAGATGAGAAGGGGAGGGCTAGAGAGGCTTTGGTGGGCAACTGGCATATAAAATAGGCAAGCCAGGGTCACACCAGCACAAAAGGCAATAATGGTACAAAGCTAAATGTATGCAGGAGATGCTGAGTTTGTACATGCAGCTCTTTGTCACTGAAATCCTCTGTCACTCTGTCTTCCTTCATAATGTTTTGCCTGGTAGGAGGTTTATTCTTAACATGTATCCATGAGTGAACATTTTTTAACTCTTTCATTTTACTGAACTGGGAACAGAGCTTTCCCCTGCATAAGTCCATTATAACAAATTCACTGAAGCTTTTAAAAGAAAATAATGCCCTGGCTGGCAATTTGTATGTCACTTTTGAGCTCTGTGGCCATCCAAGTTGTTCAGAGGAAGCAGAAATGCTGACAGGTTCAAAATGACAGCAATGACAGTGTCTGTAGCTGTACTCATTTGATTTACAGCACTTGTGAGTAGTGGTTTTATTATAGTGCATCTGAATATTTCTGAGGTTTCTTACATGTTGGGTTTTTGTTTATTTGTTTGTTTGTTTCCTAGTTTGGTTTTTTTTGCTTTTTGTTTCCTTCCCTGCCCCACCCCCAGTATTGTGACTGAAGGGCAAGGTTGTCCTGTGATTTTGGCCTGAAACCAATGCACCTCTGTCAGCATGAAAAAACAGCTAGAAAATCTAAGGTGTAAATCAGTGGGCAGGAATGATCAACTGTGCACATACAAGATGGGAAAAATTGGAGAATGCAATTATTAAATACAAGAAATATTAGGCTATTACTTAGATATAGCTGATCACAAATGAAAATGAAGGCATTGAACACTGTCTCATAACAAACTGAGGAAATATCAAGTAGGTAAGTGGATCTTGAGGTCCACTGAAAAGTGGATGAACTGACGAGCTCTAAGGGTTCTCATCAGTGGCCCAAAGTCCAGCTGGAGGCCACTTATCACAACCCTTTTGCCTTGTTCTGTGTTCCACTTTTCAATACTGGACAAAGTACTCCTTATTTTTATTAATGAGTTGGATGCTATTGTAGAGTACACCCTCAGAAAATCTGCAGATGGTGCACAGCTACAAGGGGCTGATAGAACAACTGGTTGTGCTGCCATCCAGGGGGATGCCAATAGGCTGGAAAAAATGGTCTGATGGGAACCTCATGAAATTCAATAAGGGGAATCATAAAGTCATGACCCTGAATAAAGATAAATCCATCCAAAAATACAAGACTGGGGCTACTTAAATGGTAAGGAGCTAACAGAGAAAGACCCTAAAATATTGGTGAACAAGTGGACTGTGACCCAGCAATGCACCCCTCTGGCAAAGAAGGCCAACAACTTCCTAGGCTCCATTAGGAACAGTCTCACCAGCAGGCAGAGGGAGATAAACCCTCCTCTCTGGTGAGACATGCCAGAGTGCTGTGTCCAGATCTTAGCTGCCAGGTACAAGAAACATATGGACATCCAGCAATGAATCCAGTAAATCAAATCCAGGTCAAAACATGAAAGATTTGGAGTATTTGACATGATGAGAAATCAAGAGTCCTGCGACTCTTCAGCCTGGAGATAAAAATTCAGGGGAATTCTAACATAAATATCTGATGGAAGGGTTCAAAGTAGATGGAGTAAGACTCTTCTCAGTGGTGCCCAGTGGCAGGACACCACACAAGAAATAAAAGTTAAATAGAAGTAATTCTATTTAAGCTTGAGGTTGTGTGTTTTTTGTTGTGTGATCAGACATTGGAGACATAGGTCACAGAAGGGAAGGCTGAGGGAAGCAATTATAATGTCTTCATATTTCTAAGGATGAGTTCTCTTCCACAAGTGCACAAAGGACAGACTAGGAAAGAGCATTGGACTGAGATAAGTTCAAATTGCATGTAATAAAAAACCAACATACTATAGAAGCTGCAAAGTTTTTCAAATTATTGTTAAATAGATTAAAGGCCATATCTCTCATCTGAATATCACCAACATAGCTGATTCTATGACCATAAAGGAAGATGGACTAGGAGATCTTTTGGATCTGCATGCTATTTGGTGTTGGGTGACTCTCTACCTGAAGGACACACAAGGTGCAAAGAGGGACAGATCAAAGTGGCAAATATAGAGGAATGATTTATGAATTTAAAATGTAACTGAAAATTTTATTTTAATTTGTATTGTAATAAAGATTCAGGAATGAGGAGAAAAGTAAAAAAAGGGGATAAGCATATTATACAGAAACTAACTATAGACATCAGTTTCTCACAACATACATTACACCAGTCCCAAATAAATGCTTGACAGGCTTGTGATGTGCAATTTTGAGTATAAAATAGGTATTTGGCTTTTTTTCCATACTGTGACTGAGTATTAATGAAATAATTCAAAATGTTATTCGTGGATTTTAAGGTGCTAGGCACATTATCTTTTTCTGGCATGTGTTCTCACTCAAACCAATCAATCATCTGCCTACCAGCTGGCAAAGGAGCCTTATTGTTTGATCAGTTCCACAAAGAGTTTCACCAGTAATTGATTTTCTATAAGGCCTGCAATAACTGCCATACTAATAAAGCTATCATCTTTGCGACTAAATGTAAAATATTCTTTACTGCTTAGAATAAGGTAGTCTGTGAAGTATAGTAGAGATAGAATTAAATAAAGGGGATAGCTTCATGTGGAAACCAGTAAGAAGTACAGGTAGGACGTTTAGGTAGAAAATTCCTGCTAGGAGGCTGTTGTGATAATAGTAAACACAACTTTTCTAATGGGAAATTATTCAAAACTGAATATAATTAAGTTGAAAATTAAATTGAAATTAATTCCATCAAAAGAGGCTTTGTATATAAACAATATTTTCCTTTCTTTAGGATTATATTATATTAAACATGAATAAAATGAAACAAAACCAGAAAATTTTCCTCTTACTTTTTCTTTTCTTCTATTTTCAGATGCCCTCTCTTAGCCATGTTGTACAGTCATAATGATAAATTCTAGGATCATATGAGGGGCACATTTCTTGAAAATAATTGCTGGAGAAAGCTAGATTTCTTTGTGGAGCTTTAGCTACAGATCCACCCTATGTCCAAGAAACAAAATGTGGTTTAGGGAAGCAAAGCCACTTTTCCTTTACTGAGCAGTTGCCACAATTAATGACTAAGCTGCTGATTTTATTTACTTTAAAATTTACTGCTAAGGGGAAATGGATTATTTTGTAGACGGTATCACAGTTACACTTGTACACTTGCTCATCTGTTCACTGTTATAATTTATCAAACTAGCTTCACTTCTTCATCCCTCTTCCAGTAATACAGATAATTCAACCTAGAGAGTTTTTAAACCCCACAATCTCACTTGTTTGCTACAGGGACAGATAAGATCCTTCAATTCATTTGTAGCAAGAAGGGAAAGAAAGATAAGCCCATAATTGGGAAAGATCAGAAGCATACAGTTGTAAGGCCAAGTCAAGAAATCAGTGTTTCAGCACAAGGACACTTCCCAACAACCTTCTTGTCCAGTGGCTTTGATCAAACCTTTCTTCAAAAAGGTCTAAAGAACAGCTGACTGATCTTTCATCTCAGCATCTGCTCAGGAAGCTTCACACAGTGTCTTCTTGTAGTCTAGTATTTCACAGTTTTTAAAGTCTTATTTTCCTGACAGTAGCTTTTTGTTAAGGTATAACTGTGACATCTTAAGCTTGCTCATGGTAATCAAATTTATGTTGCTGAAAGGCTTGTTTGTCAGTCCATGAGGTCCAACAAAATATTCAGGTTATAGGGATCTAAGCAGTGCTGTTGTTCTTGGTCTGGAACATCTTGTTATTAAATAACTACGGAGAAATTAATGTCTGCTACTGTGGGTTTTTCTTTCTCTCTGCATCCCTGACAACACAAGTAAAACAAGGCAGATATGGAGAAATAAGAATGATGCCTATCATTGAAGAAAGCTTACATATCCCTTCTAGTGCAACGTGAGAGTGTGGAACTTCCTGTCAGGCTGTACATAGTGGTGATCCATTCTCAGTTTGAGCGTATTTAATCCCAGCATGGAGGATGGAGGAGTTTGAAGAAAAGGTCAGGAGTTAAAAAGAGTTGGAGAAAATAGGTGCAAAGTGGCTCCTTCCTTCCTTCCTTCCTTCCTTCCTTCCTTCCTTCCTTCCTTCCTTCCTTCCTTCCTTCCTTCCTTCCTTCCTTCCTTCCTTCCTTCCTTCCTTCCTTCCTTCCTTCCTTCCTTCCTTCCTTCCTTCCTTCCTTCCTTCCTTCCTTCCTTCCTTCCTTCCTTCCTTCCTTCCTTCCTTCCTTCCTTCCTTCCTTCCTTCCTTCCTTCCTTCCTTCCTTCCTTCCTTCCTTCCTTCCTTCCTTCCTTCCTTTCCTTCCTTTCCTTCCTTCCTTCCTTCCTTCCTTCCTTCCTTCCTTCCTTCCTTCCTTCCTTCCTCCTTCCTCCCTTCCTCCCTTCCTTCCTTCCTTCCTTTCCTCCCTTCCTTCCTCCCTTCCTCCCTTCCTCCCTTCCTCCCCTTCCTTTCCTTCCTTTCCTTCCTTCCCGCCTCCCTTCCTGCCTGCCTCCCTTCCTGCCTTCCTTCCTCCCTTTTTCTATTTGTTTTGTTTTCATGTACATAACCTGAAAGCTTGCTTTATTTTGTCTTCCAGTGTGAATCTAATGAAGATTCAACTGACTTTCACAAGATTTCAGCAGTATAATTTGTTGAAACCTTGGCAAATCTAAACAGGCAGGTTTTTCAACAGCTCTGATCCCACGCATTTGTCTTCAGAGTATTTGATTTTTCTTTTCTTCTGGTTGTCTTTTTTTGTTGTACAGATTACTGCAAGTGTATTACATGAAGCTGTATAAGCTGAGTTAAGCCTGCATCATGCAGTGAATAAATGAGGAAAAGGCGGGGGGGGGCGGATATAAAATACTTCTCCTGAAAGAATATTTTCCTTGGAATGGATTTTTGCCCTCAGTATATATAATACAGCTAATATCTAGTTACTGATTGAAAATTTTGGCAGCTTGTTTAGGAACAAGAATGTGGCAGTAGAAAACGATGAATTAATAGTTTGTCATTCTGAATTCCTTCTAGACTTTTATCCATTGCCTGTTCCATCAATTGCAATTGGTGTCCATTAGTACTCCTGCAACTCAGCTGAGAAATAACATATTAGCATTTAAACTGAAAAAAATGAAGTAATACAAAATTTACATGAAATTATAGAGTAAACTCCAAACAGGTCGACCTAGAAATGTATAATTATGCTCAGCAGTCCTGTCAGCACACATTGGAACAATTTTATTCCTAATCATCTGCTTTTATTCTCTCTGGAATGTATCATTAAAATTTCCATGAACAATGACTGTTAATAAGTGCTAATGCAATTATGAATTGTGTTAGTTTTTACCTAAACTAACCTCTGTATATTAGATTTCTTGCTGGCCTGTGCAAAAGGAGCATGATAAAGATATTATAGGAACTGAAATACAGATAAATTATAATCTTCAGGTTTGGCAGTATTTTGTTACAGTTTATCAGTTTACTGAGACATTTCTATACTTATATCCATTAGGATAATTCGATATTTAACTTCAATTAATGAAGTTTTTAGATGTAATCTTCCTCGATTAAGTTGGGGTTTTCCCTCTTTACACCTAGGTATTTAAAGCTGAACAATATGCATTGGTATGCAATGTAATATCCTTCTAGGTAAAATATCTGTACAGGTATCTATTGTATTTTTGTTCTTACTTGTATATTTACCCAGTACATGCATGTATTGGTGCAAATTGAAGCTGTGTTTTATGTCGGTTCTGGCTGAGCTGGAGTTAATTTTCCCACAGCAGTCCCCTCAGTGCTTTGCATTGGTGTCTGGAAAGGTGTCGATAACACAGCAGTGTTTTGGCTACTGCTGAGCAGCTCTGGCACAGCACCAGCCTTGTCTCTCAGCATTTTGCCCCATCAGCAGATGGGAATGGGCAAGGTCCTGGGAGGGGACACAGCTGACCCAAACTGACCAAAGGGACACTCCATACCAAGTGATGTCACTCAGATGTCACTAAGGGAAGGAGGCGGAAGGGGGACACTTCTTATTTACAATATTTACCTTCTTGAGCAACCCCTACTCAATGCTGGAGCCCTGCTTCCCAGGAGGCGGCTGAACAGTGAATATCACTTGCTGATAAAAAATAGAGAATAATTTTTTTTTTCTCTTTGATTATGCATCTGCAAACTTCTCTTTTGCTTTAGCAAACTTCCTTATCTCAAGCTATGAGCTGTTTTCCATTTGATTTTCTCTCCCCTCTCCTGCTTGGAAGAGAAGCAGTACAGTGGTCTGGTGGGTGCCTGGCATCCAGCCAAAGCCAACACATCACATATGACCTCAACTCAAATTCCTACACTTGCTCCACCTTGTTCCATGACTGTCCACTACAGGCAAGATGTTTTATTACAGAAAGGATGATGACTCAGTAGGTTTAGGGATGAGAAAAAAAAAAGAAAGTACAGTTTCTTCTAATGTGACTTTTTTCAGCTACTGATACTGAACACTTTCATCCTTTAATCTCATCTCTCTTGACTGTTGCAACCATGTCCATATCAATTGCAGAAGTATAACTCTTATATACGTTGTGAGTGATAACAAATCATACCATTTAATACACTAGAGGGGTACAAAGCATGTGGGATTGGATATCTTAATCCTTAGATTTTTGTCAAATAAATGAGTTTTCTTTTTAATAGAAATGTCGATGTTGATAGCATGATCAGAATAACACAATTTGATTTGAAATGAACGTCTGGAAGGTCAGAGTTAACAAGAGAATTAAGTGAATAGGCAATTTCTTGAATATCTCAAATGCCAGCAGCATTCAAGCAATCAAATATTTCTGCTTATTCTTGTGATCTGCTATATGAAGTCGTACAGCTGTGATGGAGTTTAAGTGTAATATATTTATTTATACATTGCCTCCCCCAGTGTGGTATATTTTCTGAGAAGTAAATATGTGTAGGGTTTTATGATGATTTACAAACCTGGTGAATTCTGTATTAGAGTGACAGTATTCCAATACTGTGTGCCCGTCTGGAACTTGTAGAAGATTACTGTGGGGCCTGAAAATTGGTAATCATAACTATGCATAGTAAACTAGCAATTTCTATTTCAAAGTATTCAGCTTGAACCCAAATTCCTGTTCACAAATTAAGGAGGTGAACTCTATAATTTTCTTTCAATAATATTTCTAGCAGGAAGAACAAACTCTCAAAGCTCAGTGCTTCCCCAGAAGGTGAGCAACAAAAATCCAAAACAAGTGGTGTAGCCTCACAGAAATGAGCAGATGTGGAAGGGTTGAGAAAAGGAAAGTGGGATGGGATTATCAGTTTTGACAAGCCTGTTCTCAGCTTACTCTTTCTCGAGATAATGTCTTCTGTAAATTCTATAGAACAAGGAAATAATTCTCTGTTGGACTAGAAAAGAACAAAGACTGCAGTCCTTTATAACTGTGTCTTTGGTTACTACCGTGGTCTAGAGACTTGCAGAAATGCAGCAGAATGGGAGAGGGAATACTTGAATCCTCTCTCCTCTCTCTCTCTCTCTCTCTCTCTCTCTCTCTCCTCTCCCTCTCCCTCTCCCTTTTTTAGATGTGATTTTGCAACATTCCACAACAGTGTTGGATGTTATGGATTTATTAATCTTACTCAACTCACTGTTACCCACTTCCTACCTCATATAGCTTTGGATAGTTCCTGGAGAACCAAAAGTTAAAGTCCTATTAGAGAATTATCAATGACTTCAAATGTCCGACTGACAACAGGTATGGGAACTTTTCTCTAAAATAAAGTAGGGGCATATGTGATCATTGTCATAAATTCATAACCATAAAAGCTGCAGAAGTTAACTAAACTAAAATAATAAATGAGGATGTGATGTCATATTGATCTTACCCATCTTAGAATGATAGCAGGTTGTGCTTTCTAACTTTGTGTCCTGTTTTGAAGGACAGGTGTGTGCCAATAAAGGCAGAAGCTCCTCTTTGAAATAGAGAATGTAAGCCCTCTCCCTCCTGAGTATTATAATTTTTGAATCAGGAACTCTCAGGCAGAGAAAAGGCGGTAGGAATAACATCTCTGTACTAATATATCTAACTGGACAAACAGAAACAACAGCAGCTATGAAAATTAACAACAAAACAGAGCAGACACCCCAGTTCCAGTCCTTCTCCCAGCCGCAGACACACTCTGCTGCGCTCGGTGCCGGCGGTGAAAGGCGGGGGCAGAGCCCGCGCTGCTGCAGAGGCGGCAGACGGGAGGGGGGGAGCGGCAGCGGCAGCTGGGTCCCACGTAGGAGAAAGGGTGAGGAAGGGCTCTCCGCTCACCGTTTGGGTTTTTGGGGGTCAGCTGTGGTCTCAGAGGTAGGAAGCTGGAGCGGAGCAGATGCAGAGCAGTGTCCCACAGCAGAGAGCCTGGCTCCCTGGCATTCGGACCGCGTGGGCTGGAGACGAGGAGTCCTGACTTCCCTCCGACCTTGCTGGCGAGTGTCAAGCCCCTGGAAGCCAGCCCTCCCACCTACTCCTTTGTCTCGAGCCGGGAAAAGAGCCGGGTGTAACCCAGCAGGCTTCCTTAGCATAATAATGGGAAAAATTCTTCAAACTGGGATGGTAAGGGAACAAACCCCAACCCCCAACACTTTGGAAATTTATAATTTTACATTAGGAGGTTATATTTATGTTTTGTAATGGAGTTACATAGTCTTTTATGCTTTTCATTGAGAAGAGCAGTGTGGGAGTTTTAAATGTATGTCATGTATTTAATTTCTGACTTTTTGATGTAGCGATTCAAAAGGGTCACAATGCGGAAGTTTGTTTTTCAAGGTTGTTCAATATGTTCCCACTCTCCAATTGGCTACTGTGCAGTCTTGTTAAACAGTTTTTCTTTCTTTGTATGAATTTTCTGTCTTATGAGTTTTGTCAATCTGTTCTGATATTATGAATCAATTAAAATAAAAAAAGCGTAGCTTTTATTTTCAAATGTACCTGTATTCCTTTGGTGCAATAATATGAGCTGCACTATGGTAAACCCTTGGTTAGTCCCTCCCCCCCTTCTTTTTCTTCTCCTCCTCTGGTACCACAGAAATGAAGGTATTTTAATGACCTCATTCAATCTTTGGCACTATATGGAATTTGTTGAAGATACTTATCTTTCAAAGAGTAGTATTTTTTTTTAGCTCTTTGTGACTCTAGACAAATGAGCATAATGTAAAATGTCATTTATTGGTAACATTAATATTAAATAAAATGGAGGGACAAAATTGGCCACAACCCTGACATGATAAGAAGATTATTATAAAAGTGGCATCATGTAGGTTTGTGTTCTTGAAAAATACTGGCTAGTTTTGTCGCCTTTTTTTTTTTTATTCATGCTCTATATATAAAAGAAAAAATAAGAGATAACTACCCAGAAAATATTATTAATTAGTTACCTAATCCAATATTTTATAAAATTTTTAAATATTACTCAAGGTGGAAAGTTGGATTAAGTTATATTCATTACAAAAAACATTAAGAAAGGCTCACACAACACCTCAGTATCTCTAAAAGCCTGGATAATGCAACCCAGGCTTGGTTCCTAAAAGATGCCTGTGTCAATGGCAGTCAAAATAGGTTGAGGTTTACTGTTTTGGACTGAGCTGGTCATTCTGAAGTAGAGGAAATATGTGGGACAAAGAAGAAAATTTTTCTAATGAGGTAACTGATCATACATTTAGACAGATAAGCTGTTCACTGGACATCACTTATGCAAAGATAGGTGTATTTTCCAGATTTTTCAACTAACAACAATAAAGTTGAGCAAACTGAAGGTCAGGAGGTTGTTTACAAACAAGTAATTTGAAGTAGCTGTCAAATACATAGCAAAACATCATACTTGCCTGAGAAAGAATATTTCCTCATTATTTTGAAGGAATGGTCAAGAGAAAATTACTCAACAAACTTGACCTGATCAGCAGATACAGGGCAAATTATGCAGATAGAGGAGCTTTTGTGATACAGATAATGATGGGAAAGAAGCTAAGTGAATATTACATAACTTTTGTTTTAAAACATTCATTTCTCTGCAGTAGTAAGTCTACTCTGAACAGTAGTGAAGGTGACATCAAATTATTACCTGAGCATGAGAAGAACCTTAATTTCTTTGAGGTCTGTCTCACTGAATCTTCTTATGTAGAGAAGAAATGAAATTTGAAGGATGTCTTTAAAATGTCTGGTACGACAAGAGTTTTATTCCTGAGATTCTTTTTTTTATGTAATATAGCGCATATATTTTGCATTTTCATGTTATAGCACAGTTCATGGATTGAATGAGATCATTGTGTCAGACACAGGGTGGAAAAGCAGATTTTTCATTTCTGCAGAATCTGCTGATTGCTTGTCAAATTACAAGAGAGGCAGGACAGGATTCAATTTTGAATAGTTTTCTCAGAAGCCAACATCAAAATACCTGCAGATGGAAAACTCCACATAGTTTGTGGTGGGGTCAGGGAACTCTTACCTTACACTTTTCCAGTCAGTCTATTTACTTGCTGCTTCAGGCCTTATCTTAACACTTGACAGATATGTTGGTATCTAAGGCCTTTACAGCACCTGGTTGTAGGCAGCCTAACAGCTGTGCCTAATGATGATCAAAATCAAGTAAGTTACACTTTGAAAATATACCTGCTTCATTTGAAGTACTAAATCAGTTTTCTGATGTAGTTACCCTACTAGGATAATAGTAATAATGTATATTTTAAAAATACAGCCAAACCACAATTTTTTAGCACAATGATTCTGTACAAAATCTCTGTATTTCAAAGATCAAATTTTTATGCCCAAATCAAGTAAAACAGATCCAAGTTGTAGCTGCTTTAGGCAGTTTATTTTTGAACATGAACAGAAGTGTTTATTTATGACAAAAGTTCAGGCTTTCATCCAAGTTTTGTAATTGCAATTTGGAATATACCTAAAGTATTGGTATTTTTAAAACAGCTCTGCCTGAGTTCCTCATAGGACTGCGTGACTGCAAACCTCAAAACATGTTGTGAATTTATCTTTCAAGTACCTATTCATTTTAGCAGGAATGCAGAAATCAGTGTTGAACTTGGGCGAGGTTTAGTGATTCTTCTAACTCAGTTGTAAAAAAGGAGGAAAGGGAAAATAGAACAGAGGTTAAAAGTTCTGTTATCCTTTAAAAGAAGCTGGAATTTAGCCTCCGGTTGCCTCTGCTTGTTGTATTTTGAAGTCTTACTCAGACAAATAGGAATAATACTGGGTTTTCTTTAGTTTCTCCTATCAAATACTTTGGTTGCATGGCTATCTATATTTATGGTTTAGCCATGACCAGAATGGATAAAACACAGTGGCTGCTGGGTTGTAAGGATGCTTTTCTTTTTCTCATGCATTAAAATCTTTAGAAGGAACAAATTATCAGAAGAGTTAAGTGGGGATTATAAAAATAATTTGCCCTTTATTCAGTTTATCAAAAATGCTTTAGAATTGTTGTTTAAAAGTAAGAAATTTTCCTTCTACATTCAATACACATATAAGTGTAGGATGTCCGGTCTCCAAGCCTCCCTTTTGCTCTTTTTCCACCACTTCAGATTTTTCTATTTCATGAGGACAATATGTAAGGTATTCAAATCTCTGTAGCTTGTTTAGATGACAATTGTAATGAGAAGTGAGGGAAGCTACTGGCACAAACACGAACATGTTCCCAAGACAGGGACTATAAATGAGGATTGTAAAATTGACACCTTTCTTAAACTGTTTTCCACGATGAAAAAAATCTTAAAAGCTGATTCCTGGGGGCACCCCTGCTGGCACCAAGTGTACAAATAATGTTTGTATTCCAGTTCAGAGAAAGAAAAATGAAAATATTTCATTGAAAGCTGACAGCTTTAAGGAACTTTAAAGGTTAGCCTTGGTGTTAATTAGCATATCTATTCATGTCTCTATCAGTCTATTGAATTTCTTTGCTGAACAGGCACACAAAAGCAAAACTAAGGAAAAAAAAGTAGAAAAAGCCAGCATTAATAATTCATAAATACTAGACACTTCTGACTGAATATTTTTTTTCCAGGGTGTTGGAAATCTGCTAGAAACTGAATCCTGCTGGCTCCGAAGTTACTTCAGAAGCTCAGAGAGCAAACCTGCCCAAGAATGTTAATATTTCTATAAGTGGTTAGCTACCAAAACATATTGTGGATTTTCATCCCCTCAAGCACTTGTTCATGTTTCTTTGGATTAGTAGAAGGTAGGGCTTTTCATGAAATGTTTAACTGACAGTTTATATATTTGAATTTCAGAAGCCTCTGTAGACCATAAAGTACTCCAAATTCAGCCATAATCCTCTGCTACAAAGCAAATCAGAATTTTTGAACAGATTCCAGATGCCAATTATGGTAATAATGAGGATATACAACCTCCTTCTCTGCCTCAGCTGGATCAGTAGTAATGCTGCTCTTGACAGGTCAACCTGTCTTAAAACTTTTTGAAGGGAGGAAGGAGGAGTAAATTAAAATTTTGATTATTAAATCATTCAATTGAAATCTGAAGCTATTAACATTTTTAAGAATTAACTGTTTTTCTGGGAATGAGTTGCAGTGAATGGTGCAGATGTTGTCTGATACTGAATGGATTTTAGGCAGTATTTATGAGAAACTGAAATGCAAGTTTTAAGCAATTAAAATAGTTTAATGAAAAACTCCAACAGTGAGCTGATACTATTAGGAGAGGATTCATTCCAATACTGACCCCTCCAGTCACACAGAATTAGAAAGGGGCTGGTGGCAAATGGCAGAATAGAGGCTTCTCTTTGTCAAGGCTTGATTGTGACTATTTCAGTTCAGATATAATCCCAGGTGCAGTCCACTCAGCCATGTTGGAAACACGCTCATTTTTGTGCAATCTCTCCCCTCCCCCTTTCACGGTGTGACTGGGGTTTGCCAATTTCAATATATTTAATTTCTCTTCTAGATAGGATTTAGGAGTAAAGACAAAGCAGGCTTAAAACTTAAAAGGGTATAAGAAGAAATTTATTAATAAAACAATTCAGAACGAGATTTCTAGATTGTTCCCTCCTCCTCTTTCCTCATAACAGCAACATACAGAAAACACTTCAGTCAGTTATCTACTTAAATAATCATTTCAGTTTACTCTAGAGAGAAAAGTCCCTTCTTTTAGTTTAGGCTTAGAGGGGTGTCTCACTCTCATAACTTGCATCTGCCCGGAAACTACAAATTATGATTTTTCTTCCTCCCATTCTCACAGTCCTTCCAGAGCTGTATATGGGTTGCTGAAACACATGGGGTGTCCATTTCAAAGGCAGGCTGCTGAGAACACAAAAGTCTCTTTATCTCACTCTTCATCAAATATCTCTGTTCAATATTCCAGTCCCAAAAAAACAGAGAGCTTCATTTCCCGAGGCAAAAAAGTCTTCATCTCTGGCACTTAACCTCCTCAAGTATATTCCACAGTTTAAAGGAATTTTAGTAAAGTCACAATTCCCTAAGGCCCACAAAAATAAGGTTTTCAGCTACTTATCAGTGGTGTCTTTTCATCTCTCTATCAGGAAACTCTGTCTTCATTTCACTGACTTCTGTAATTCTTCTTGCTTTATTCCTTTTGTTCTGGGGAACTCAGGAAAATCTAGAGTCTCATCCAGGCACTAAGAGTTAAACTTGCATCCAGAAAGTAAGGAGCCAGGCAGAAGCCACACTGGGAAAAACACGTGGCCACCAGGGGACCATGTGGATAGGCTGGACCTCCTTCTGCCGCGTGCTTGGCTGGAGCCTTTCTTCTCAGAACAGGGGAAAGGAGAGCCTCGGTAGCTCTCCCATCCCCTGCTCGGCCATGCTGCATGGAGAAGGAAAATCTGGGCTGAGCAGGAACCAGGGGGCGGAGCCGCAGCCCCCGCTGAACCCAGCCGGGGCCAGGCCGGGCTGGGCTCTGCTGAGCCGGGCCGCGTGGGGCTGTCCCTGCCAGGGGCTGGGGCCGGGCCAGACCGGGCCGAGCTGGGTACCCCCAGGACCGGGGCCCGCCGGGGCCGGAGCCGGGGCTGGGCCGGGTCCACCCTGGGGCCTTCTCGGGGCCGGGCCCTCCACCTCCCCTTGCCGGGGCTCGGGCTGCGCTGGGGCCGGGCTGGGCCCCCATGCCGGGGCCCGGAGCCCTGCAGGCTCCTGCTCACCTCCCCGACCGGAAGGCAAAAGACCAGAGCTAACCTTCTTCCCTGTGATTTGTGAAAGTGAAACAACCTCCCAATTGGTTTCCTGGGCTGTCAATCACCAGTCCAGGTCTCTGATTGGTCCCCACAGCCCCAAGGGGAGGCTCCCAGAGGCTGCTGCTCTCCCGTTTCAGGCCCTCCTGGTCTCCAAGAGGCTTCCCCGGGGCTGGGCTCCCGTCCCTGTCCCTGCTACACGTGTCACCAGCACACCCCTTTTGTTCAGTGGCAGCAAGGCAGCACAAAGTCCTCTCCTATTGATCACCATCTTGCCATATTGACAGCTAATAGGATCTTTGTTAGGGGTGATCTGAAGATTATACCCAGAATCTGTGTCTCAAGCTTTACTGGGCTGTGCAGCTGAGCATCACTGGGGCAGGTTCGTTGACAGTACAGAACTTGTGAATGACATACTTGCCTTCAGGCAAAAGTTTACTGAATGACTTCTCTTTAACTGATGCAGTATTACAGCCTTTGTTACCCTGTTCATCATCAAGTTAACAAACCAGCCTTTGGGTGTTTAAAGAATCTGCATGACATGGAACTAGTGAGATGAGAAATATTATACTGCATCCTGTGGGACACACAGGAATGCTGTAGTCAGGGCTACAGGGAAAAATTTAGAACTTACTCAACATTGCTTTCAAATAGCTGCTAATATGAGCTTTGTAAGTCATGCTGATTCCCAAATATTTACAGCTGCGCAATCTGACGAGTTCATGGATGCATATCTTAGGTTAAAGTAGATGCAATTAGGGCTATACAGAAGAGAAATTAAGTACTAGAAAGTACTAGAAATACTAGGAAGGAAAAATAATACAAACAACATCATTGATCCTAGTCTACTCATAATGGTAGAAGTTCTTATCCTCCTGTGAGGGCACAAAAAGTCACACAATTGCAAATGACAAAGTTAATATCTTATGGCTTCTTCATCTACCTTAGAACCTTTGTTCCTTTCTTTACACTGATACCTATTAAATGAGTATGCGTGCCTCTAATCTACTGAGGCTGCAAAGTAAAATCATCTACTTTAAATCATCACTATTTTTATAACAGAACCTCAAACAATTTACAGTATCTCTGCTAAGGGATATAGTAGCTTCATGAAAATGTTCTTACCTGATTGCTTATATTTATATGAGAACATCCTTATTTTATTGGGTGCAGTGGCACTCTCTCATCCCATTTTACCTCAGATTTTCCTATTATATATTTAGCTTTCACCATATTTATAAGTAAATTTTAAATTTTTTAATGGTACTTCCAACAGGTAAAGAACACCCCTGAACCTGAAAGACAGTTAAAGTTTCACTCTATCTGATGCTAGATTATATTGTAATGTCCTAAATGCATACTTGTGGTTAATTTAGTGGAATTAGTTTGAAGGGGAATTAATGAAATAATGAGCTCTGATTTGTACATTATAAGGAGAGTTTTAATTTCATCATCCATGAAAATAACTCTGAAGCAAAAAAAGGTCAGTACACCACATTTTCTCACATGGTGCTAAAAAAAGGACTTTTCAGAGAATAGGAAAATATTTCAGCTGCTTCCTTGCATTGAAAATGCAACCTTACATTGTAAATGTAAGATATATTTACAGGCATGTAGTCTCATTTTGTTTAGAAGAAGCTGACTAGGTCAATTGCTTACTATGAGCATTATATTTTGCAGAATTACGGGCATTTTTTTCTCTATCAGAAGAGAAATGAAAAGCCAGTAAAAACACATTTTATTTTTGCACATTGATTTCTTAACTGATTCCCTCATTCAAAAATAAAACCTGGTTAAAATTAAGAAGTTCTTGAAAAAGACCAGGCACAACATTGTAACAATAGGCACAGCAGCCGGAGGTGGTTCTCAACAAAAGGACAGCCTGACAGCATGCACATGTATTTTCTGATGGCAGCAAGGACACTGTGTAACTCTGTACCTCTGCGAATAAATATGATACAGTCCTCTTGAATATCACAAGCATTTCTGAATGGCAGAACTATACAATTCAATCATACTTTCTGTTTCTTTTGCAAGGTGAATATATGTTTGTTTGTTTGTTTGTTTTATTATTTCCTTGGTTTTCTTGAAAGGCTTGCTTATTGATCTGTTGTGAGCTCCGTCTTGACCATTGTGGTCACAGTGCAGCAGGTCCATCACATTTCTGCATCTGCATTGACCTTAGCTTATATTATCATGATGCTTAAAGCAAAGCATGAGGTACATTTCTGTGAGGGAAGCATTGAGGATGGAGGGGAAGAGTGTCACAGTGAAAGGCTTATTCTCTTGAAAAGGCTGCTCTGTATGGAAAGTACTTCAGGAAGCTGCACTGGCACTAAGAGGTGGCTGAGACAGGAGGAAGGATTGGCACAGACTGTGCCATGCTGGTAAGCTGCAGCAGAGGGTTTTGTCTCTACTCCCTGTTTTGAGTTTGTGTTCTGTTACTGAAATCTGCACTGGGCTGGTTTAGATTTTTAGAAACATTTCTGGAATAGTGTTTTTGTGGCTATGTAACATGCAAGTCTTAACTGGGAGGGGCAAGGCACTACAAAGAAGCCTTCACTTTCTTTTCAACTTTTTGTGAGAAATCCCTTCCACAAAAACAAGAGAAAAAAATAAATCAGCATTTCCTGCTCCATTGCAGTGTAGAAGGAACTAGTTTGTTCTCCGACCTTCTGCAGATGGAAGGAGCTCCCACAGAAGGACTCTTATTAAGAGCAAGCTGAAATTCCTGCCAGCTTCTCAGCTGCCACTGACATTAACGAAATGTGTGGCAAATTTTTTACTCACTGCCTAAAAAAAACCCTCAGTGTGAATAGGGTCATTAAAGTTTCATATGGAATTTTCAGCAGTAAAAATGCCTATAAGTTGTTGTCACATATACTAAACCTCAGCCATTTTATTACCATTATTCTTCCAAAGAAGGGAGTTAGGATACCAAGAGTATCTACTCTTCTACTTGATTTATATTTCAGACCACAGGCATCTCTTGGCTGATGCTGCAGTCTTATCCTAGTGCTGTACCTAAGCATGCTGTAAAACACGTCCTTCGGCTTTCCCCCGTTTTAAAGAGACATATCTTACAAGCTGGGGTTTGTCCAAGGCTCTATCCACTGCCTGCTGTATTTTTAATGTCCACAAAGCATTTTATTGGCCCACTCTAAACTCCTTCCCAGCCAAGGAAAGATTGATTATTCATTCTAAAGTAAGTATCCTTTATGATTTCTCTTCTCTTGAACAGACTAGCTCCTTTTTATTTCATTCTTTAGCTATGCTTATGTTGGATTTTCAATTAACTCCTGTTATTCTCAAGAGTAGAGGCTGGCTGTGCTGACCTGGAAGACAAGAGCTCTTGCTAGCATAGCACCGAGGCTAAGCTAGGCCTTGGCATTGCTTTGGTCATGTCAGAGTTGGATCACTAAGAGATTGTACCCTGTGTGGGCACAACCCTGTCATTTTTAGACTTCTGCAGACAGAAAACTTTTCCTTTCAGCATTCTCAGTTAGATACTGTCTTCGGAAAATTTAGTTTCCATCTTAATTGGCATAGAGATGGTAGACTGTAGCAGATGGAATATTAGGATATAATACAATTTAACCTCAGGAAGGAGTGCAAAATTGATGATGGCAGAATTATTCTTTCTTTTGCAGAATATTTCCATCACTATTTCCTTCAGAGGAGTGTATATATGAGAATATTAACTTAGCTGGTGAAAAAATATTACTTAAAAAATATTATAAAATGTTTTTAGTCTTGGTTCATGCAAGTATATTTTTCAGCATAAAAATGTTAATTATTAATTTTGAAATAAAATAAAATATTAATTGTTGATTTTGATTAGAAACTATATTTTCTTAAGAAAAAGTTCTTTGCCATCTAATAAGCTTTGTTTTAAATTTAAATTATCTGCTTTTGTGATAAGTATTTTTAAGAACACCCTAGTTCAGGGAAAAAAAACAGGTTCATTTTTGTATTTTTAAATTTTTTTGACCCGGTCAGCATCTGCAATCAAGGCTACTTATGAAAATATTTTCATGGGATATAAAAAGACACTTTTAGAGGCCCAATGTAGGATACTGCATTTGATCCATAAAGATGAGACTGCACAACTATTTTCTTTAAAGTTTAATTGTGGAGCCTGCTCTTGGTAGTGTATATACCTCTTGAATAGGCATTTCAAACTAAATTGTACAGGTGTCCTCTAATATCACTGTGACTCAGTTACTTACTTCATATATTTTCTGAAGAAGATATCATTAATGGTGACAAACTACTCACCTATCTCAAATATTTATTGTATTTGTTAACATGACAGCCAATCAAGAACGAAGAACTCACCTTGTAGCAAACACAGACACAGAAAGACAGATTGTTTATGTGTTTTAACTGTGGATATTTACCGAATGGAATCACAGCAGAAAGCCTGATGGGTAGTTTTGGCTGGGTGAAACTTGTCAGTACTTTTAATCCCTACTTTTTGTCTTATTTTGCTACAGTATCTTACTCCCCTGTTACTGTTTTTTGTATTTTATAGGGTTTTTTTCCTTATAAAACACATGGTAGGCAATAGGAATAAAAATGGTTTCTATAAGATACAGTTTAATCTAGATAGGTCAATGCTGGCAAAAAATTGGTCACATTTTGAAATTATTGTCCTTACCTTCTTCAGGCATTCTAATTATTAGTTTGATTCTGGGTTAAGAAAAAACCCTTGACTCTGAATGCCAGAAGAGTTTTAACTTTGTTAGATTCATAGTTGAGGGCTCCTTCCTTTCTTCCTCACTCCCTCCAACCCTCTCACCAAGAAAGAAAAAAAAGAAAAAAAAGGAAAAAAATACTTATTTCTCTAAGCTTGCATGATCCCGTGGCAAAAAAATTACAAAAGGCTTGATTATTCCAGGGGACTAGCTATTAGTAGAGTAGAAAGGAATCAGAAGAAATGAAAAAAATATATATATATTTTAATGTCGTGGATGAGATGTCCAATGCAATTACCACAGCTTTGTCTGCCAAACTCAGTCACAGTCATGCTGTGCTTAAGGACAAGGGCTGGGGAAAGTGTGGTCTGTGAGGGCCTCCCACAAGTTCTCCTCCTTTAAGAAGCAGCTTGGGAGGGCGGTACGAGCAGGGGTGCTGGAAGAGGATATTTTTCATGCCAAAATTCGTGTTCCCTGCCGTGAAGTCTCAACAAAAATTCTCCTTCTGGATTAAGCTATCCCAGATCAATGCATGCCTCTTTTCCCTCTTTTCCTCTTTCTTGCTTTTTTTTTTTTTTTTTTTTTTTTTTTTTTTTTTTTTGAGAGTAGTTCATTTTAGTGTTATCTTTAGTTACAGCTTTTAAGGAGCATCTGAGCACACATCCTACTACTCTGAAGTAAATTCTTAGATTGTGTTTAGAACAGGCAGTTACCTGGTGCTGCCAAAATCTTGTGCCGATGAAAAATAAGTAAGAATGTGAGTTCTTTTCCAGGAGACCTCAGCTTACTCTAAGATCAGAGATGTAATTAAATGAGCTCTTCAAAAATAGTATTTTGCCTTCCAACAATTTTATAAAGAAATTACTTTTCCTAGAAGTCCTTCTTCTGTTTGATAAAGTCTTCCATCTTCTGAAACTACAGGTTCTAAGCAGAAACTATAGCTCCCAAACATTTCCCTTGTTTAAACCATCCAGCACTGTGCTTCCTTTCTCCCTCCTTGTATGACTCAAATATTGTTCCTTAGGTATCACTGGGGAACTTTTTACCTTATTTTGCATATGAATTTGTTTTGTTCCCTGCATTGTGAAGTTTGATGGGCAGGAGTGTGTGGGTGTTTTGCTCATATACCTTGGGTCTAATTTGCTTTTTATTTGTGAAGTCTTTCTTTTAACAAATATGAGTGATCAAATGGACTTAAGCAGCAGCTTTATGGTACAAGTAACATTAGGAAATATTCACTAATATATGGAATTGATAATGAAGTGGAATGTATGAATTCTTGATAACCATTAGTGCAAAAAAACCCATTCCTTTCATAGCAGATCCCCTATTCTGAGATGACAGCTTTTTTCTCTCTTGTGAATCTGAAGTGCCAGATTATGAATTCAATAGCTTCCTCTTTTTCAGGGCATTGCTTATGAATCTGCCCTGCCCTGTCACTGCACATTATTAGCATTAAACACACTTGCAGCACCATAAATTTACAAGATGCATGCCCTATCTGAAAAGCTTATGGTCTAAATGAGATAGGAGAAATTCACAGCAAAACACAGGACAACAGTTCAGGAAAGGCAGTGTTTAAGTTTTATTATTCATTATTTAAATTAGGGAGGAAGAACTGCACAGAGTTGCATGTTACAAGAAATCTGAAAAAGAAGACAGAGGGCACTTGGTAGCTAGGAAAAAGAAAATTGCTCCAGACATGAGACTGGAAGGATTCTAAGATAGCACATCAAAAGCTTTCATTAGTGAATTAATAGCCAGGTTCCTCTTCCTGCTGATAATCCTCACTTTGTGAGATGTGCCTCTGCACACTGCTGTCAGCATATTGTCTGCTTGTATTTTAGCATCTGTCTTGAAAGACTCAAGGGGTAGGCACCATTTTATTCTGTAAATTACTGACACCTGTAGCTCATACGACTTAGGATAGCATTAATGGGCATTTCGCATTTTGAAAATCAATCCTTGAAGAGATACCATATTGTATTCCAAACGCCAAAATTTTTTATTTGTTTAACAGGTTTGCCAGAAGGGTGTATCCACCCTTCATGGTTAGAATGAGCAGTCAGCTACTAAAACAATATAAACTACATATCTTAATTACATTTTTGTTAGTGACTCCTTACTCCTGGTTTGGTTTCTCTTTGGTTTTGGTGGCTTATTCTTGTTTGTTTTGAGGATTTATTTTTTGTTTGTGATTTGGTTTTATTTTTGGGATGGTGGTGTTTTGTCTTGAGGTCTGTACCTTATCAATCTGATTGGTGTGGTCAATAGAGTAGACCCATGAGTACTAGTAGTACTTTTGCAGTACTGGTACATGAAAATATACAATGTGAGTTATTAAAGAGTAAGACAACACCATTGGTTCATGATGTCTTGAGATTGCCAGCCACTGGGAACTGTGGGATTACTGTCATGAAATATATTTGCTCCATTCTTATACTTCTCCTTGAACTTCCAGTACTAGTTGTTAGAGACAAGTTACTGGGCTAGAGGGAGATTTGATCTGATCTGCTTCAGGTGCTCCTATGAGATTTCTTTCCCTGTGAGTATAGGGAGAATGGGTTTGTTTTTCTAGGGAGCAGAGTCGAGAGAAAACTCTAGGAAAATACTGGGAGATGCCAGCATTCAAGTGTCTCTGTTTCTGTGCTCAGTTGAAGGTGAGTGGTTTTGTAGCATGCAGGAAGGAGGCAAACATTCTTGTACTCTACCTGTAAAATGTGCATGTTCTGCCTGTTGGATGGAAGAAAAAATTAGAGATACACAACTGTTCTATGAAGACAACCCCCCATAAATGCACTAGCAGGGAAGAAGTGACTTTTAAATGAAAATGGACTTAGGGATTAAATACAATTAGTGGCTTGGGAATTTGTAAGAGGTTAAGGTGGGAAGATGAAACTAAGAATATGGTTGAGAATCAGTTTCCTGCTGTCCTCCTACCATTTGGATCACTGAGATATTTTAATTTATAGTTTGCTGAAAAAAAAAGAAAGTCCACAATGCTCACTAGAGTAAAATGTATTTGAGGTTATCATACTGCCTTCACAGTGGACCTCTTTGTGACTCTTGCATTAACAGCAAGGAAGCTGGGCTTTGTCCCCACCTGTGGTCTTATGACTACTTCTACAGCTGTTTCTGACCTGTTACCTGCGGAGCTAAAGACTGCATTTCCTTTTGCAAACTGGCATTTTTAAGTCACTCTGTGTGTAGTAAGTCAGTTGCAAACACCAACAAGGAGCCTCCAATTTCCGAGGATCAACAGCTTGGCTTTCTGCCTTCCATCATGAGCAGTATTTTCCCAAAGGACTCCCCTGCTATTCCACTGGTGTTTTTAGGAACAGCTCTCCTCTACTTCCTGAAGGCCTGAAAATTGCCTACCCAGCCTCAGAGGGTTGCCATTACATCACTAGGGTCTCTGGTGGTCCTCTTAGTCCTCTTACATTGGAGTATCTCTTCATTTATTTGGAAGAAACTGCCATCTTTCAAAGCAAGGGAAATTCTCAAAGCATGAGGTTTCTGTGAGAGGTACATGGGTGGATTATTTAGTTTCATCCAATTTCTTAAGAATGCCTTCAACCCTGAGGCTTGAAGAGAATCTATAATTGCAGGAACCCTCATACTTTGACCTTAAATTTTGAAAGTCATAACTATGTGTATTCGTTCTAAAAGTTAATGGAACAGACCTCATTCCTGGTAAAGATCATCATTGGTTGATTTGGAGTGGACTCCCTTTCCCTAACTCCACAGAATCACAGAACTACAGGATGGTTGAGGTAGGTTTTAAGGGACCTCCAGATGTTCAACCAGTTCAATGGCCCTGCTCAAGCAGGACAACCTTAACCAGTTTGCCCAGGATAATGTCTGTACGGAGCAGAGATTTCACAGCCTCTCTGTGCAACCTGCAGTCACCTTCGCAGGAGAAAGAGTTTCCTGATGTCTGGAAAGAGCCTCCTGTGAATGTTGTTTCTTGTTCTGCCACTGTGCTTTTTCTCAGGAAAGAGCCTGTCTTCTTTACATGCTCTGTTCAGATACTTATGCATATTGATAATTCCCCGTGAATCTTCTCTTCCTCAGGCTGAGCAGTCCCAGCTCTCAGTCTTGCAATGTTTCTGAAGCTTTATTTTTCTATGTACTAAATTTTACTAACATTTTCAACAGGGCAACTTATTTACCAAAAACCATGGATGCAACTGCACAGAAAATGTGCTCCAAAAAGTGTATTAATCAGCATAAATAGATTTGATTGCCTTGGCTTTCCTTTGAAAAGGTCAGAAAATCTCACTTTGGCACTTATGGAATAAAACATTTCATAGTTTTTTGAATAGAATTTGGAAGAAATTAATGGTGAATAGGAAATTTAAAAAAGGAAACCACATTACATGTTTCTTTATGGGTTGATTAAAATATTGTTTCATCTGAAGAATATTTTTTCACATTTTCATTTGAGCCTTATGAAAATTGATAGTTTTAAAATTTTCTTTTATTAAAAATACAGTCATATGCAGCATCATTAATCACTATGCTTAAGTTTTGTAATGCTGCATTGCCAGAATATGAGACTTTGTTAATCTTTTATACTTCCACCTTATCAATAATGTCATTTTCTTAATATGTTTGTTTTCTTACTTTTGTTCCCTATTTGCCACTGACTGAAGTTGTTCCCTGTATTTCTTTGATGACCTTTATGATCTCTTGCCTGTTTTCCAATATTTTGCAATGTAAAGTGTATTAATAGATCTAGAAGTCTTTCTATCATAATCCTAGTGACCCTGAGAGATGCTCTCTTTTCTTAATTCCTCCCTGTGTCCCAGTTCCCCCTTCTCTTTGGCTATGGAAGAAAGCACTACTTACTCCAGTTTTTCCCAGTGCAATTAACTTGCTAGCTAGATAATATATCCATGTCAATACTGAAATACCTGTATATAAATCCAGCTCTAAAATATAGTTTTCTTACATTTTTATGAGTAAGATTTCCCCTTTAGCCTAAAGAATTTCATCAGTGCTAACTATAGCAACTCTGTTAGATTTATTTGGACTGGCTGACAGTTAGCTATGTATTTTTATTCATTATATTTAACAGAAAAGGTCACTCTTTATTGATATTTCTGCTACAGGTAGATAAGAGTCTAAAAGTCTTCTAGTGCCTCATCAGTCACAAATCAACAGTTTTGTGAAACTGATTCATGGCCTGTTGCATCCTACAGAGGCACTTAGATTACTGTTGCCAGCAACCATAATTACTCTGTGCGTGTATACAGATAGAGATAGAGAGAGAGAGAGAGATGGATAGATAGATAATGTATGTATGTGTATATAATGTATATGGCAAATACTTAATGGATTTACAAAATAGATACACTCACTTGACAGCTAAATTTTTTATAAAAATGTCATTAATGTTCTCTCTTCTTGCGGGTTTGGTAACAAAATCTTTGCAATTTAATTAAACAGTAATGTAATTTCCTGATCAGTTTGCCTTTATACTTACAGTATCCAGACGTTTGCAGGGTGCAAATCATTCTCTTAACTAGCTGCAGCTAGATATGATAGCTAAAGAAATGCACTTAAAATGTGATGGCTGACTTCTCTGCTCTTTCACAAAATACCTCCAACAGTTTTTGTGTTATGCAATAGATGCAGTAGATGTAGTTTGTTTTTTCTTTAATTTTTCTTCTTTTTATGCCTGTGCTTGATTCTGTCTAAACACAACTGACTCTCACTAAGCAAAAAGTACTGTTGATTGCTCTGGTTAAATCCAACCTTATTCAACATCTGATATTTGTGTAAGACACATGTCTTAAGCATAACTGAGAGAAAAAGAGATCTCAATTATTGAACTTACACTTACTGCAGTGTAGTTCAATTAAGTCCTTTCTTTATCATGACTTCTCTCTGATACACTTTTTGTGCCTTTACTTCAGATACTACTGAGTAGTTTTGTCTTAAAAACACCTTTAAAATCAGACCCATAAGACAGCTGTACAGATTTTGTTAAATATTTGCATTTCAGAGGCTGGGTAAGAGTATCTTTCTGAAAAAAAAATTATTTAAAAAAGGTTTTACTTTTTATTTGGTGGAAAATACTGTTGACTTTGAATAAATTTTAAGTTTAACAGCATCATTATTTATAGTAGGGAATAGAGGAAGGAAAGGGTAAGGAACTTGTGACATTGAAAACAGCTGTAGCTTAGCTCATGGAATAATTAATTTAAAAATATATCTTTAAAGCAATATCCCTAAAATTAAATGCTTTCAGCAACTGAACAGATTTCACATTTGTGAACACTGAATGATGCATACTAAGCACCACTTTGAAAAGTCAGTTGTTGTTTTAAGTCTAAGCAACGCAACAAGAAATGAGAAGCACAGCATGACACAAAATCTCAGATAGATTGTTGGATGCGTGCATCAAGGAAACAGTGAATTCAAGGCTTTCCTGTTAAGTTAGCACTATGATTGCACAGTTCCATTTATGCATCATTTTCTTTCCATCATTCTGTCTACTTTCTAGATAACAAAGACAGTAAAAGAAAACATGTACCGTTTAAAACCTGCTTCCCCTCCTAAGCTTTACTTCTTATGCATTTTGCCCTGTGAATTCGGTTAGCTGACATCAGGTTTCGATTTGGTTTGTTGAAGTAGATGCATTCTGAACCCCAAAATATCTGTCACCAGTTAGCAAACACAGTTTGTGCTTGACTTTCAGGAAGTGATTCTTGCAAGAGGGCTGTCACATCTTTTGTTATATGGCTTGGAAAAGTGTTTATACTCCTCCATGGCTTTAAAAAGCACCAAGTTAATTTAAATAATTGTACAGTCATTTAGTTAATGTGTTCTTTTTTAAACTTGCCTAACGATGGTGTAGTTTTGATGGCAAAAGAACCCCTTTTATGTAACAGCGTTTTTCTTCTTCCTCCTCCACCCCCACCTTGCAAAATAAATGCAACACAATTATTGTACTGCTGAGAAATTAGCTCATTTGCAAATGCCACCTCGGAACACAAGAAGAAAGGCATTTATTGAAGCCCTAATAAAGGCACCGTGTTAGAATAATTTTATGCTGACGGGCCTACAATCGCTCAATATTTTAAGAGCTGTCATCACACCAGCATGAGCTGCATGCAAAAGTACAAATTTATGCTGTGACATCATGGCACTAAAAGTATAATTGGAATAAAATTACAATGCTTCACTCTAGCATTCAGCGGCAAGACAGAGCACTTCAGATGCCCACCCTGGGCTGATCCTTTGCTATGCATCACTGTGCCTTGCATTCTGTTAACACATGAAGTATTATGACACAGATTTCTGAAGAGTTCAATGTGTCCTTCAGGTATTTCCAGAGTGAGCTTTCAGTGGGTACTCAATGACCTGTGTTGTTAATGCACAGTACACTGCACACCAGCAGAAAGCTGGAAGAATATTAAATCAGCAAAAGCCACCATTTTAACTATTTAGATATGGATAATTAAGCAAGCAGTCACTACACAATGTCTGACGACCTAATACTATCATTTTTTAGTGAGTTAATAAATTCTAGTCATGGCCTGTGGTTAAATGTTAAGCTTTAACAAATGAGCATATCTGCATAAGAACTGTGACTTTAAAATTCAACCTTTTGACTTTTACCACATCTTCATTCGTTGTTATAACTAGGAAAAAAAAAAAAAAGAAGAAATGACAATAGATGTCAGTGAGATATAGGAAAACGCAATGAATTATGTGTCATGTTTAGACATAATGTTCTGCTCATAATCTAGCATTTTCCACCTAAGCTACAAGCCCTTTCAGCATATTCAGATATGCTTTTCCACCACAGTGCAATCAGAGGTGCTGATTCTGATTTTTCTTGGATAGCTTTACACCCCAAACTTCTAGAGTCAATGAGACAAGAACTGTATCTGTGTGATTAAACCTACTTAACCAGATCCTGATTTTATTAAAATGGGTTGACAAAAAGAAGTAACTCTCTCAATGGCCTTTCACTTGTACTGTTGTAAAACTAATGCAAGTGAAATTAAGGTAGGGCTAGTCTGGGGGTGCTGGTGACCTTCAGAAATAGGAAAACTGTGGGATGCAATTTTTCAATAGCAATTTAGATTGGATTACTCTGGCGGCAGTCATGGTTATTGGTGAAAAAAGTTTCCCACAGCACTTTATATACCTTGTTTAATATACCTAATTTTGTTTTTAATAGGTCTGAAATGAGATTGTCTCTCTCTTGTTAATTCTCTCATTAAAGAAAAACAGATTTATTGCTGAACCTAATATTGCAATGAGAGAATCTTGGTAGGGGGCTGGTAGTACTGGGGACTCTGAAACTGAAGGTGTGCTGATCCCCAGGCAAGGCTGGGCCAGACTGTCAGCTCAGCCAGGAGCCCCTGTCACCTGTCTGGGATCTGCTCTGCCTCCCAGCTCTGGTGTCTGATCTCCAGGGTTCCCCAGCTGCTGTGCCTCTTGGAAGAAAACTGCAGCACCAGGGCTTCTTGGCCTGGGGAGGGAGAAGGAAGGAAAGAGAGCTATGCCCACTTTTCCAGAACATATGGCTTTTAACACTATAAACCCTTCCTCTCTTTTTTTTTATACTTAGTCCAGCACAGCTGTAGCAAGTCCTTTTACTATTATTCAATGCTATGCATATTTTCTTACATCAGACACAAGCTGTGTCTGTGAATTTGTGGCATTCAGTGTGCCTACTCACCAAGAAAATTGCCAAATACTTATTTTTCTAATCAGATTAGTCATAGTGAATTCAAGACCCATGAAAATTCAGCAACTTATTTATTTATTTGTGATAAACTGAATCAAATATAAACAAACAAATAAGGTCCATGAGAAATTTAATAACCCAATAGGAATGTTTTTATTTAATCTTAAATCAAGGTCTTGCATTTCTGCAATTTTAATGCTGCTAAAAAGAAATCTAATCTGACTTTGAAAAATGTTTTCAAATTTAAGAAATGAAAATGTTTTACTTTGAAAATATAGTAATAGTGATCTAAAACACAGTCACTTTGGGGGGGGGGTTGTGGTTTTGTTATGTTTTGGGTCTTTTTTTTTTTGTTTGGTTTGGTTTGGTTTTTTGTTTTTGTTTTTGTTTTTTGTTTTTTCTGAAGCTACTTAAACTCAGACCAAAATTTGATATAAATTCTGTTTGTCTAAATGATCAATGCAAATCACAACTGTTTTTTTTTCCTACTGAATAAAGAGTAACTGGATACATGCAAAAATTATATCCAAGAAAACTGTTGTGTGTGGTGTGGCCAAGAAGGAAATGTGCAGATTTCCCAGAATAACTTTTTTGCCCCCCCCCATCACCTCCTCTACCAGTGGGCATGGGCAGACATTGCACTTTCCCACTGCCTTGGAAGGCAAAGTTCTCTCAGACTGACAATGGCAATCCTTATCTCTAGAGACATGATCAAGCCACTCTGCTTATTAATTAAAAATTATCAGTTGCTGTGTATCTCAGGAAGGGAGAGACAGTAACAGTGGGAATCACAAACTTCTTCATCTTCCCCCAAAGTGTTTTGCTGTCGTCCACCCAGGTGTGCAGAACAACAACTGACACATCTGCTCCACAGCTGCAGATGGTCCCAGCCCTTTCCACAGATCTGTAAGTGAACCCCTGGATGGCAACAGGAAACAAAGGCAGAGATGAAGAATATCTGATTCACAGCAATGGTTTCTATAGCTGGTTTTCCTAGAAATGATTTGAAGTGAAAAACACATTTGGAATAAAAGTGATTTTGATGTATTTTTTAATGGTCTCAGCATACATGTGATTCTCAGATTTAATATAATCCTAATTTTCAATGCTTTCTGCTCTCAAATGAGTATATGCTGAAGTCTTTTCTTTGGACAATATCCAGGGGACACAGAAATAGGAAGCTCTCCCAGACTTGGGAAACTGGCAACCATAATGATGTAGACTTTACAATACCTCCTATTTTATATATTTTTGCTTTATTCTCTTAGTCTAATTTCAATCCAAACACATGTTCATTATTTTTGAAATGCATATGCCTGGATATTTACTGCAGAAGAAAACAAGCTGAATGAAATTGAGATTATTTTTAAGACTAGGAAAAAGATAAACACTGCAAAAGGGAGCAAATTTTTAATATCTTTAGCCTAAATCTTGGTCTCTTTCTGGCACTCTTTTGTCTCCCAGGAATTCTGTGGAAATAAGTAGGAACTTATTTAATAAATAAATTGAAGTTTAACAAGTCCAAGTGCTGAGTCCTGCACTTTGGCCACAATAACCCCCTGCAGTGCTGCAGGCTGGGGATGGTGTGGCTGGACAGTGCCCAGGGGAAAGGGACCTGGGGGTGCTGGTACAGCTGGCTGAACATGAGCCAGCTGTGTGCCCTGGTGGCCAAGAAGGCCAAGGACTCCTGGCCTGGATCAGGAATGGTGTGGCCAGCAGGAGCAGGGAGGTCATTCTTCCCCTGTACTCAGCACTGGTGAGGTCACACCTTGGGTGCTGTGTCCAGTTCTGTCCCCTCAGTTTGGGAAGGACATTGAGACCCTTGAGCAGGTCCAGAGGAGGCAACAAGGCTGGTGAGGGGCTGGAACACAAACCCTGTGGGGAAGGGCTGAGGGAGCTGGGGTTGTTTATTCTGGAGAAAAGGAGACTCAGGGGTGACCTTATCACTCTCTACAACTCCCTGAAAGGAGGCTGTAGGCAGGTGGGGGTTGGTCTCTTTCACCAGCCAACAACTGATGGAGCCAGAGGATACAGTCTTATAAGCTGTGCCAAGAGAAATATAGGTTGGATACCAGGAAAAAGTTTTTTACTGGAAGAGTGATAAGGTACTGGAATTTTCTGCCTGGGGAGGTGGTGGAGTCACCGTCCCTGGATGTATTTAAAAAAAAATTGGATATGGCAGACCATGGTGTCATGGTTTAGTTGAGGTATTAGGGCATGGGTTAGACTAGATGATTTTAAAGGTCTCTTCCAACCTTATGATTCTGTGATTCTGTGAACCAGTTCAGTAGTTTTGTGATCCCTGTAGGTGGAACTTTAAACATTGTTGAAAAGTGTTTCTTCCAGAAGGATTTGTCCCAAGAGACTGTTTTGTAGCTTTCTTCCTTCCAATTTCTGCTGTCACAGCTCTGTCTTTCTGTTCCTGCAATACCAGTTCCCATACACTGGGAATCTTATAAACCACAGATTTGCAGTGAATGGGTCTTGTAGGTATCAAAAAATAAGAAAAATAATTCTGAAACTGTGGAATACTTTAGTTTTCTAAGCTGGCTGAACTTCATTTTGTACCTTTCTTTTTCATGGAAACAGTTGCATTGGCACCAGAAAAAAATCCTGTTGGAATCCAGGATCCTATTTGCCTTTTATTGTGATTCTGTTGTCAGAAGTTTGTTAATTTGAAGGTGGTAGCACTTCTGTCTTTTACAGGAGTGAAACATCTATGGTACATGCCCTGAGGCCATAATTTCCAGAAGGGCTGTCTGCAGCAGCAAGGTTTTTGGAAAAGGCCCTGTAACTCTACAAATCAGATGTCGGTCAGCACAAAAGACCTGTTATTTCTGTGAATAATAGTTTCTAATACAGCAGGGAAAGCTGCAATTCTAAAATTTAAATTAATAATTTCCACTCACTTGAAAAAACTAGATTCATAATTTCCATTAACCTGTAAATTTAAATTAAAATATTAATCTATTTGCTTAAAAATGTGATTGATCCAGTAAACTCTTTTGCAAGTGAATTTATATATATATGTTTTGCCTAAAAGAGCACAATCTGCCCTTCTCTGCTTTATGTTACAAAGTCTCCATTATAAACATGGCTCTTTTGAAATCTGTCTGGAATCATGCCTTTAATGCTTTCTTGCCATTTGTAGTAAAGAATACCTCAAATTTGAAGACTTCATCACAGTCTGATCAGAGGAGAAGCAGTACTGGACTGGCTGCTCATCAGTATGAAAAAACAAGACTGGTAGTAGCCTCAACTTCAGTGATTATATACTGATGAGCTCACAGTCTTGAGGAAAATGGGCCAGGGGAGTACAGACAGAGTGTTAAATTGTAGGAGAGACAATTTTCATTTCTTGAAAAAGAAATAATGAACAGGACACTCTGGGAACCCGCCTTCAGGAACATAGGAAATGAATGGATCTGTGAGCTCTTTTTAAACATGAGAGATCTTGATTCCTCCATGAGTGAAATTGAGCAAGGAGACCAGCATGGGTCAGTAACGACCTCCTAGAAAAATGGAAGTGTAAGAAGGAAGTGCACAGGCAATGCAGTGGAACCAATGAAGTCTATCCTGGAAAGAATATAGGGATAGTGCCTGAATATGGGGATTAGGAAACTGTGATTATGATCATAAGATTATTATAATCATAATTACAATGATAATGATAATAAATAACAACAGCAACAACAAAATGATAGGGAGGTTTTGTGGGATGTGGGATTGCTGGATGAGCAGGAGACATGAGGACGAGAAGAAAGTGGGTAGGGCCTTCAACATGCAGCACAAACCAGCCTCAGAAACACAAATACTGGTTCTTGTGGGGGGCTTTACCCTGACATCTGCTGCAGAACCATCACTGTGAAACACGAACAGCCCAGCAGGCTCCTGAAAAGCATTGATCACAGCTCCCTGTCATCCTGTGGAGGATCCCACAAGGAATGTTGTAGCTGCTTGACCTCACACCAACAAGCAGGGAAGGCCTTGTGGGAGATGTGAAGTTTGGGGGCAGCCTTGGCTGGGTAGTGATCATGAGACTGTAGAGTTCCCTACTGGGTGAGGAATGAACAGTGCAACAATTAAGATTCTTACCATGGACTTCAGGAGAGAGAACTTTAGCTACTTCAGGGAATTTTGTTGGAGGCCCTTTAGGGAAGAACGGTTGATATCCCAAGGTCACTTCCTCCTGGCTCAAGGATGATACATCCCAATGAGCAAGAATTTAGGCTACGGGGGCAAGAAAGGTCCATGGATGAACAAAGAGCTCCTGTCATTCCTTAAATATAAGCAGAAAACAGACTGGACATGGAAGCAGGGTCAGACCACTTGGGAAAAATACAGAGACGTCACAGAGTGGATAGAAATGAGAGATGGAAGGCTGAGTCCTATCTTGAAATAAATCTGGCCAACAGTGTCAAGGACAGCAAGAAGGGCTTTTTCAAATATATCAGCAACTAAAGGGAAATAAATGATATTGTGAGACTGTTACTAAATGGAGGGGGAACCCTGGTAACAAAGAAAGCAAAGAAGACAAGAGGTACTTGAACACTTTCTTTCCATTAGTCTTCGCTGACAAGACCAGCCCTCAGGAATCTCTTACACAGGACACCAGGGTAAAGGAATGTTAGAAAGAGGGTTTTCACTCCTTCATGGAGGATTGGGTTACAGAACACCCAGCTGAGACAAGCTCAACCTCCACCAGTCCATGGGCCCTGATGGGATGCATACATGAGTGCCAAAAGAGCTGGCAGACACCATGGCCAGGCTGCTCATGATCGTCTTTGAATCAGAAAATTTGCCTGAAGGCTAGAAGAAGGCAAAATGTCACCCTATTCTTCTAAAGAAAGAGAGCAAAAAAGAGGACTTAGGGAACTACCTGCTAGTCAATCTCACCTCAATCCCTCAGAAGAACACCTCATTCTGGAGGCTGTTTGTATCCCCATGGAAGACCAGAAGATGATCAGGAGGAGTGGATTAATTAGTGCTAAATCATGCTTGACCAGTCATCTTCTATGGTAAAACCATTGCCTTTTTTGAGCCCTAAAACCAAGAGCAAATACAGGTTAGGTGGTAAAATGTTTTAATGAAGATACCTGTAGGTGAATGACACTAGGATACACACCAAAGAATGTGCCAAAGGTACTCATGACATAGGGCAAATGCAGTTTTATTAGTTTAGCAAATTAGCATAACTGATAAGAATCACCAATTAGAAACACAGGGGATGAGGTAATTCCCCTTCTTGGTTCCACCCTCTTCTGAAACTCCCCTTTCTCAAAAGCTGTTTATGGCAGAAAGTGTCTTGAGAAGGTGTCTTGACCTTCAATCTCAGAAGAAGAAGGATTAGGATAAGGCCTTAGGAATATGTTTTTTTCTTTCTGTCTAGCAGAGTAGGCAAATACTAGCTATGAATTGATGTAGTTATACAATAATAAGCTACAGCTGTATATTCTTAATATACATTAAGAATATATAGAAGCAAAATCAGTTTCGCATCAAAACTGCCACCTGGATGGACAAAGGGAGAGCAATGGATATTGTCTACCTAGACTTCAGCAAGGCTCTTGACACTGTTACTCACAAAGTCATCTTAGACTCCCTCATAGCTGGGAGGAGTGGTAAATACCCAAAGAAATGTGCAGCCCTTCAGCTGAACCTTGACAGGATGGAGAGCTGGGTAGCGAGGAACCTTCTGAAACTGAAGAGAAATATGGACTGGAGAGAAATAACCCAGGCATCAGCACAGGCTGGGGCTGACCTGCTGGGGAGCAGCTCTGAGGAGAAGGACCCGGGGTTCCTGGTAGACAGCAAGCTGTCCATGAGCCAGCAGCGTGTCCTGGTGGCCAAGAAGGCCAATGGTGTCCTGGGGTGATGGGAAGAGCATTGGCAGCAGGTCACAGGAGGTGATCCTGCACCTTTACTCTGTCCTGCCCTGCTGTGGCTTTGTATGGAGTATTGCATCCACTTCTGGCTCTTCAGTTCAAGAGAGACATGGAGACCCTGGAGCAGGTCTAGAATAGGATGACAGAGACAGGACAATCTGTCTTACGAAGAAAGGCTGAGAGAGCTGGGTGTGTTCAGCCTTGAGAGGTGATGACTGAGAGGGGACTTCATCAATGTCTGTGAGTATCTGAGGGGAGGGTGTCAGTGGATGGATCCAGGCTCTGCTCAGTGGTGCCAAACCATAGGATGAGATGCAATGGGGACAAACTTATGCACAGGAAGCTCCACTTGAACATAAGGAATAGCTTCTTTATTGTGTGGGTGACTGAGCACTTGCACAGGTTGCCCAGAGAGGTTCAGAGTCTTCCTCGTTGGAGATATTAAAGAATTATCTGGATACAATCCTGTGCCACATGCTCTGGGATGAACCTCCTCGAGCAGGAGGTTTGATCAGATGACCCGTTATGGTGTCTTCCAACCTGACCCATACTGTGATTCTGTTTTACAAGTATGTAGGCCAGGAAAAAAAAAAAAAAAAAAAAAAGTAAATGTAGCTTCCCCTTGGAAAATAAGACAGAAAAGCTAATGAGAAGTCTAATGGAGAAAACTAAGGTTCTCAAAAAGATTTTTCAGCTCAATTTTTAATGATAAGCTCTCTTATGTACCTGTGGTGACTGTCAGAGAAAAAGGATGTGCAGTCTGACACGTTGCTATCACTTTAACATTAGAGAATTTCTTCTCGGCATACAGTTACCTTTGAAAACTATGCTACTAATATCTATTTGGTATAGCAGCCATTTTATCATTGCGTAAGTATTTTCCTCTGTGGTTGCATGAATTACTGTATTTATACATACAGCTTAGTAACTGTCAATGAGGACCTTGTTATGTTTGGAAGTGGCTACAAAGGAATGCTCTATATGAGAGGCAAACACAAAACATCAGAGTTTTGGAAAGCAAAGAGAGTATTTGGGAAGAACATTGCATCTGGTTCAAATCGGGAACACAAAGCATCTGACTGTGAAATATCCTATTTATACAAGAACCATTAAAGTGCTGCTCTGAGTGCCAAGTTCTTACCTTGCTCCAACACTTCCTAGGAGCCTTTCTGAAGCCTTCTCTCACCTACCAAAACTACAGTCAGCCCTACTGTCCCTTACAATTGTTGTGCTTTGTGAGATTATACAATTGAATTTCTGGTTTGACCATAACTTTTTTAAGTATTATTTTACATTGACACACATGTAAGTGGTGATATAGATGTTTCTTCATACATCTGATTTACTGTTTGAAATACTACTTCTCTACATTTTCTATTAACTAACAAAAACGTCTTTTATTTTCCATCTGAATGTCATCTGTAGTAAATTACATGTGATCCTGACATGCTTAAATTTTATCAAATTCGGAAAAAAAAGAGTAGCCACAAGTTTCTGCAGTCAAGTCCCCTGTTAGACTGAGACACAATGTGGAGAGCTGGAACAGAAACTCCTTCTACATCCTCCTTTTGGCATCAGACAGACTAGTGTAAAAGATTATACTAGAGGTAAAATTGCTACCTGGTTGTCTTGTAGTGGAGACACAAGCTGCTACAGACAGAAATACAAATTGCCTTCAATGGAAATTTGTCTGAATAAGGACTGCAGGAGCTTTGTTTACGAAGAACTGAAAGAGTTTGAAGGAATTTCATCAATCACATTACATTCAATGCATGCTGGTACTTGTCCCTGCTCACTTTATATGGGCATAACTTGTCAATGGCTCTTAAGGAGTTATTGTTGAGGAACAGTTAAGAGGAAATGATACTCAAACCTGGTGCTTAAAGAAGAAATGAAATTTGCTTGATTTCAGACTTAAGATGATCTGGTTTTTTTGCCCCCTCCTTTTTGGTATCTCCCTGATGATTTAAAAAATAGTTATGTTTTATGCTGCATTTAACCCTCTAAATTAACACAAATATATGAAAATCTCATCGTGAGATCTGAAACATCGCTGCTTCTTTTATCCATAGTTAAATTTCCTATTACTTTAAATTTTAACCATTAATCCAAAATCATATGTTATATAAAAACTGTGTGCATGCAGTTATTCTGTTAATGCATATTTATTATGTTTTCTATAACTCCATTTGTAGATATAAGTTTGTGAATTTAAAGAGCTGATTAATAAAGACATTAAGTCCTGCCAGCCAAAGGTAAAGCACAGCAAACATGATAGATCACTGCTGTGCTTGAATCTCCTATTCAGTTTTGAAACAGACAACCCAGTTACAAAGGCTTTGAAGTATTTAAGATTCTGTGCTATAGGCAGGCTTGAGTCTTGATAATGTTTTTGTTTCCATTTAACAGAAACACTGGATTGGATGAATAAAAGTTCTTTTTAGTTCTAAAATTTATGTCAAGAACTAATTTTTTTTGCTGTAGGATCTCCTTCCTGTAAAGAATAAATAAGGATGAAAATCTCTGTTAGTAAACCTCAAGGAGTGAAATTCTAAGTTTCTATCACCCAAATCAAGAACAATTTAAAATGCTGGAATGCTGTCACAGTGTGACTGGGGTTTGCCAATTTTAATAGATTTAATTTCTCTTGGGGATCGAATTTAGGAGTAAAGACAAAGCAGGCTTAAAGCTTAAAAGGGTACAAGAAATTTATTAACAACACAAAACAATTCAGAACGAGATTTCCAGATTATTCCCTCCTCCCCCTTTCCTCATACCAGCAACATACAGAGAACACTTCAGTCAGTTATCCACTTAAATAATCATTTCAGTTCACTCAAGAGAGAAAAGTCCCTTCTTGTTTAGGCTTAGAGGGTGTCTCACTCTCATAACTTGCATCCGCCCAGAAACCTACAAATTATGATTTTTCCTCCCATTTTCACAGTCCTTCCAGAGCTGTGTATGGGCTGCTGAAAACACATGGGGTGTCATTTTAAAGGCAGGCTGCTGAGAAACACAAAAAGACTCTTTATCTCACTCTTCACTCAAATGTCTCAGTCCAGTCCAGTCCCAAAGACAGAGAGCTCTATTTCTTGAGGCAAAAAAAAAAGTCTTCATCTCTGGCACTTAACCTCCCCAAGTATATTCTACAGTTTAAAGGAATTTAAGTAAAGCCACGATCCTCTAAAGCCCACAAAAAAAAGGTTTTAAGCTACTTATCAGTGGCGACTTCTCAGATCTCTCCTCCTATGACCTTGGTCTTCATTTTGCTGACTTCTGTAATTCTATTTGCTTCATGCCTTTCGTTCTGGGGAGCTCAAGAAATCCGAAGTCTCATCCAGGCACTGAAAGTTAAACTTGTATCCAAACGGTAAAGAGCCAGGCTGGAAGAAAACGTGGTCACAAAAAGGACCACGTGGAGATGATATGGCTGGACTCTCTTCTGCCACTGCACGGGGCCGAGGGGTGGAGGGCCGAGCCGAGCCCTGCTGCGTGGGGCCGAGGAGCCAAGCTGAGTCCTGCCGCGCGGGGTCGAGGGGGCCGCGCCGGGCTCCCCCCGGGACCCGGGCCAGGCCGGGTCCTTCCCCCGGGGCCACCCGGGACCGAGGCCCGCGGGACCAGAGCCGGGCTGGGCCAAGTCCACCCCGGGCCCTCCATGCCCCTGCCGGGGCTCGGGCCGGGGCCCCATGCCGGGGCCAGGGCCCCAGATCTTCTCTCCTCTGCGACCTGAAGGCAAAAAGACCGAACTAACACTATCCCTGAGAAAGAAACAGCATTCTAATTGGTTTCCTGGGCTGTCAATCACCAAGCCAGGTCTCTGATTGGTCTCCGGAGCCTCAGGGAGGCTCCCAGAGAGCTGACCATTCTCTTTGTTTTAAGACGTGCTCTTTAAGTGGCTCCCATGGGGGATGGGCCACCATCCCCCTCCCTGTTCCATGTGGCCCCAGCACAAATGCTTTTATAGAAATATAAAAAAATTGTAATATGCCTGCAACCATAATCTTAAAAAAACTTTAAAAACCCATAAATCTTAAAAGATTAACAAACAAACAAAAAAAAAACAAACCCAAACAAACCAACCTCCCACCCCGAAAAAAAAAAAGGAAAAAAATAAAAGCACAACTATCACAGGGTAATTTTTACTTAAATTTATTTAATGGATTCCATTCAGCAGTTGTATTACTGCCCAGGAAATCCCATTGACCCAGTGAGAGAAGTCTGTGCAACTTATGCCACAAAGAAAATTTTTTGGCTCACAGGTACAATGGGTAGTAGAATGCTGAGATGCAGGTTTTGGAGGTTTTGGAGTGGCTGACTTGTGAGAATAAGGGGGGGATACAATTTTTAGGAGGTAGAGTATTTTTTCATATAAACCATTATGACAGCTCTGTCTGGCCTTGGGGTCCCCAGTCACTGTCCAAAAACATTTCTTTCCTTAGGTTATGTGTCTATGAAAAGGCCCACAACTTTCATCTAAAGGAGTTCTTAATTATTACTGATTGCATCATGACTCTTAGACGTACTGAAAAAGCTAGTGGGTTTTAGAATTTCTTGGATGCTGATATTGCCCCTAATGCAGGCACTATTTAGTCATTATCATTTCCCCTTTCAAATTATGTAATACAATTAAAGCATTTTTTTAAGTCTTGAGGAAAGAAGAGATGTTTAATTCCCTGTTGCTGTTGCACCCTTAAAATACTGGCTCGTTTTTGCTGTGCTTTGAATGTACAATTTAATTAAGAGCACAAATCTACTTTTTTCAGTCTCATAAAGCATCTGCTCTCTTTTTTACTGAATCTAGGAGCTCTTTTTCCCTCACAATGTGTGATTGATCATATTTCAAACAAAATTGTGGTGGTAATGGTTGCATGGCTGTTGTTTCTGTAGGGTAGGTTGAATGCCATATATAAATTTCAGACACAGAGTTTATTTTGGCCTGGCGAACTCATAGACATAATACGGTGGTTTTGGTGAAACAGTGTTGTGGCTCACAGTTGATTGAAGTCCACAAAAGAATACTATATACATAGTAATACAGACTTGAATTCAGTCAAATGATGCACTTTCTCTTGTTGTTCTGCTCTGGATGACAGAAAGTTTGCAGATTTTTCCTCCTTTGAAAGACACTACTCCACATAGACATAAAAGGTCAGGCAAAATTTCTTACTGCCGCTTAGGAAGAAGGCCAATTTTATATGACAGTAATAGATTAAGCTCAAGTGTTTACTTTTCAATCAATTCATATTGATTCAGAAAACACAGCTATTTAATTGCATATTCAGTCTTCCTGGCCATTTGTAGCAGCTACTTGTTATGCTAACTGTAAATCGGCCTAAAGGGCTACGTTTTCAAAGCCGCATGCACAAATCCCATCAGAAGAAACTGGGAATAACTGGAACTGCTTGTTAATGTGTAACCTTCTGTGTGCCTGCCTTTGAGAGAAATTTTAACTGAAACACATAGGTCTGAAAAATTAAGCCATCTCTGGCTAAATGGCTTCTGGAGCAGCTGGTGGAAGGTTTGGGGCTGTGGTCCTGACGCACAGGGGTGCAGCCTGAGCTCCGTGCCTGCCTCCATCCTGCTGAGTGACTCAGGGACTAGACAGCCGCTTGCAGTTTCAGCAGAATCTAGTTTAACGTGAATCTAGTTTAACGTGAATCTGAGTTTACCTTTGCGCGCCATCTTGTTCCATCTTTCTCTGGAGCAAATGCCAGCATGGTCGAGATCTAGAAACCTGCTGTTCCATTCTAATACATTTAAATTAGAGCTCTGTGAGATAAAGGATACTCGTGTTTGCATAATTTACTGTAATCCAGTGGAAAACCTGCAAATTCTGCCTGAATGGGTGGGCCTGAATGGCTTAGAGGTAGGATTCAGGCTGAAAAAGAACACCACCTATTTAATGTTGATATTTTGTTTCTACTACACCACCAGCAGTGAAACATTAAAAACAAATCCTGTTAGATTTTCTTCCATTCTAACATGTTATTTCTGCAGCTGTGATTTCAGACAGGTGTGGTTTCCAAAGTTTGGATTTAAAAAACATTTCTTGAAGGACATCTGTCTCTTCTCATTTGGTTGGTTTCTTTTTTCATTTGTCAGGCTTGGTTTTTTGTTTGCTTGTTCATTTTATTCAATTTATCATATATGAAAAGTTGAATTTCCAGTTACAGTCTAGCTCTTGAAATACTGCTTTGCTTATCTCAGGATTCAGCATCTAAATCTGAATTTTTTGTTGGGCTTTTAATCAATTTATTTCCCTTCACTAAATTTTTGTCAACTATTGTAATTGGGTTGTTTGTTTGTTTGTTTGTTCTGTTTTGGGGAAAGGGGAATAGAAGGAAGTAGGTGTGAGAACTGAAAATTTGCCACTCTGCTGAACAGCTGAGTTATGCATGTCTCTGAGTATACTTCTCCTATTCTTCTAAACTAGACTTATACTCCCAAACCAGACTTCCAGTGCAGAAATTCCTCATGGTCCCAGCTGGACCATCTTGTCTGCAATGTTATACCTTCATGATTTGGATTTTGACAATGCCCATATGTGTCAACATCTTGAAAAGTGTGTAAGGACAGCCTCAGTGGAAAGGAATGTCTAATGTGCCAGTACTGTGAGTGATGTTCACAGCAAATTCACAAGAATGCTGTAAAGCAAAGAAAAAACAACAAAAAAATAAACAGGTAAAGTGAGACATGAGAGACTTCCAGCCAATTTTGACATTGAGAGCAACCAAGAAATATTTTACCTAACTGCTAAAATATCATACCTGAAAGTAATTGTGGCTGTAAATAAGTTTGACTAAGATTATATGTAAAATATTTTCTGGATTTCCTTGTGGGATAATCTTGTGGTAAATTAATTTAGGGCAATTCATTATTTACTACATCCATGAAGTGTGATGGTTAATTTCTACATTGGCTATGTGCTATTCCCTGTTCTGCATGCTTCAGAAAAAGCAACCAACATTATAAGGCGTGTCAAGGTAAAAATGAACACAGAATCTGCTTTTCATTTTTTTACCAGAACATTTTGCTCCTGTGCAACGAGTAAGTTGGAAGGAAAATTCTGGACAAAACAGTTGTCTGCCTTCTCTTGTTTCTGCTTTTAAAATCCCTTAAGTCCTTTACTGACTGCTGGAGACATGTAGCATTTGGGAACTTTGTTTGTCCCTTGGGCCCCACCAACTCAAATCTTGTACAGGTAACCAATTGGAAAAATATTCCTGTTTAAACATATGGAGATGCTGTTTTGTGATTTGAACTTTGAGCTTAGGTGATTTTATATGATTGAGGGCTTCTTTCATTTTTGCCCACTTTCATTAAGTCACAAAAAGACAAAACAAAAGGGGGGAAAAGAAAAGGAGAGGTATGTAGGACTAGTTAAGCTTGCAAATAGAAGATATTTAACCTGATCTGTTAAATGCAATTATGCATACCGTTGTCAGTGTTACTGATACGACCTTACTTGTACATGCTTCTATTACTTTGTAATGATGTAAATAACTTTTGTTGGCTTGAAACAAGGTAAAATGCAGTGTGAATAATTGGTAAGGAATGGTAAAGCTCATACAGAGAAGATTCTGGTCCCAGTTTTGTTTCAAAATTCAAGAATAATAAAACCAGAAGTATCAGGAAAATTTATTTTATGGCCTTTTAGACCTGGATCACCTTGGTGCCTCTATCTCCATCTCTACCATCTTAGTGGTATAAGTCTCTTCTTCTGTGCTGGAAGTTATTCAAAGACAAAATTTTCTGAGTAGTGAATTTGCAGGAGTAACACAGACAAATGCAAGAACAGAAAAAAAATGTATCAATTGCATTATCTTCATATCCAAATATCTACAAGTTTGCTCTCCATCCTATAAAATGTATGGTATGTTTGAATATAGCTCAGTATCTGTTAAGATAAAGCACACACAACTTTTTAAAAATGCTTTAGAGAAAATTATTTTAAAAATGCATAATTAAAGGAAAATATAATTTTATGTTTTAAAAATCTGTGATTTAAAGGTTGTTAAATTTGGTTTTAATGAAGCCATTTACTTATCAATGTTTCTACTTAAGGGTCTATATATACAGAGGTGTGCTCTTTTGCCAGAACTACTTTTTAATGGAGTAATTGCTCATTGCATTTTATTGATTTTAGGTTATTAAAAAATCCATGGTGATTTGTTTTCCTTCCTGTTGAGTTATGAAGTGGGTCAATCTGAAGCTAGATTTTTTTTTTTTTTAAGCTGAAATATGTCCAAGCATACACACTTCAGCATAGAGAGTCCCTTTTCACTCTGGACCTTTCCACTACCCTTGTTCT